>WYDI02008863.1:0-10437 GCA_009867235.2 Psittacus erithacus | reverse complement strand
CGTGGAGACCTCATAGCAGCCTTCCAGTATCTGAAGGGGGCCTATAAGGATGCTGGGGAGGGACTCTTCATTAGGGATTGTAGTGACAGGACAAAGGGTAACAGGTTCAGATTTAAACAGGGGAAGTTTAGATTGGCTATAAGGAAGAAATTCTTTACTGTAAGGGTGGTGAGGCACTGGAATGGGTTGCCCAAGGATGTTGTGAATGCTCCATCCCTGGCAGTGTTGAAGGCCAGGTTGGACAGGGCCTTGGGTGTCATGGTTTAGTGTGATGTGTCCCTGCCCATGTCAGGGGAGTTGGAACTAGATGATCTTAAGGTCCTTCCCAACCCTAACTGTTCTATGATTCTATGTTAGCAATATCCATTCAAAATTGCTTCCCACTTTTTTGCCATGTCTTTTGTATGGCAATTTGCCCTTTTCTCTGCAAAGACTCCTTGAACCAAAGTTCCATGGAAATACTAGCAGTAGCTAAATGACAAACAGTTGTCCTTGCCTGTAGCATTGACAATTTCTCAACAGTAGTATTTATTGGAGTTTGATTCCTTTTTCTTGTTCAAAGCAGCTGTTTGCAGTGCAATTCAATAAGCTATCCAGTGCAAGTTGACAGGTATTAGCAAATAATACAAAATGAAGCTCCCACTACAGATATATCTTAAAATTTAAAAAAATGCCAAGCAGTCCTGTTTGACATTACAGTACATCAACAACATAAATTGTGAGGACAGCAGAGTCCACAGACAGCTCTGATTCCTTTTTCATGTCCTTAGTAGTGAAACAAGATCTGGCAAAGTGAGAGAAATACAGTCTCCTTGACTTCATCAAGCTGTGTGTGCATCATACCTTTCATCCTAACTCTGTCTAAGCTTCAGTGTAAAATATGTAGTTGAATTAGTGTTTGTAAAAATTGGATATTGTTTTCTAACTGGATTATGTTCCTGTATTATTGAGAGAATGGCCTTTTACAAGGTAACTTTCTGAGATTAGCATCAACACTAAGTTATGGATGCGCATGTAGAACCGGATACTGTGCAGATAATAGGATGCAATTGTTGGTGTAAAGGGTTTTGTGCTAGGCCAGAACATTCTGGGCTTGAACATCCTGGGCTCAGCCTGAACGTAGAGGGGAGTGGCCAACTGGAGGGTAGCACATAGTGGCCAATTGGAGGGTGGCAATGTTCAAATCCAGCCAGTCCTGTTAGTAGCGCGAGGACAAAAGGTGTAGTCGATATAAACTGTGGAACCAACAGGAAGGGGGTCTCCGACAGTAAAGAAGTTTTTGGCATGAAACTCTGCTGGAGTTCGTATCTTAAATCTCCGCATGCAATCACAGTTCTTCTAACTCTCTGCTAAGAAATATATTTCCTTATGTTCATATTTCATTTTTCTAGCCTTGTCTGACCTCTCTTACACTTCCATTTGAGTCAATTAAATACATTACCCTAACCTACCCTTTGGCTCCAGTAAAGGGAAAATGGAACAGTATTTGCATGCATTCTCTTTCCATAATCCGTTTGTCAATGACAAAACGAGTATGAAGTTATAGTAGCCTTTTTGTAGGATACTAGCATATCTCAGGTGAATGAAAGGTAACTAAAACTTTCCATCACAAATGAAAAACAGACAGTGAGTACTTTTTAATGATTAATTTATGAATATTATTAATTAATTTCACTTAATTAGAATGGAAAGCCATGTCTGCTGCTAAACAGTGCAAAATAGCTTGTATCAACTGTTTATTCTGGTACTTACCAGTTAATTTTGATTTTACAAGTGGTGCTAAACTATTCTGAGAGCTAAATAAGAAAGACTTCTTTCCTCTGTAATGGCTGAATATTTTTTATCAAGAGTTCTAGAAAAGTATGTAAGTCTTTTATGCAAATGCAATTTACATAATCATGACTCAGAAGCATGTCAGAATATCATGGTCATGTTAAAATTAAGGAATATAGTTGAAGAAATATAAAATATAAAAGTGGATAGTGGTTGCAACAGTTACTTTGGGATAATACAATTGAATAGAAGCAGCTAAATAATATTGGTAGCATACCTTTTCATGAAGATTTTTCGATGCAATTTGAAAATATCAATGAGGGTGTGATCATAGAAACATAGAATCATACCATGGTTTGGGTTGGAAGGGACTTTAAATATAATCTAGTTCCAACTCCCTGCCATGGGCTGCTCAAAGCCCCATCTAACCTGGCCTTGAACACTTCCAGGGAGAAAGCATCCACAACTTCTCTGAGCAACCAGTTCCAGTGCCTCACCACCCCCACAGTAAATAATTTCTGCTACCAAATCTAAATCTACCCTCTTTCATCTTAAAGCCATTACCTCTTGTATTATCACTCCATGCCCTTGTAAAATGTCCCTCTCCAGGTTTCTTGTAGGCCCCCTTCAGGTACTGGAAGATTGGTAGAAGGTGTCCCCAGAGCCTTCTCTTCTCCAGGCTGAACAAACCCGGCACTCTCAGCCTGTCTTCACAGGAGAGGTATTCCAGCCCCCTGAGCATCTTTGTGTCCTTCCTCTGGACACACTCTTAAGAGATCCCTGTCCTTCTTATGTTGAGACCCCCACAGCTGAATGCAGTACTCCTGGTAGGGTCTCTTAAGAGCAGAGTAGAGGGGGAGAATCACCTGCCTCAACCTGCTGGTCACACTTCTTTTGGGGCAGCCCAAGATATGGTTGGCTTTCTGGGCTGCAGGTACACACTGAAGCCAGCTCATGCTGAGCTTGTCATCAGCCAACACATCCAAGTTCTCTTCAGGAGTTCTTTTAATCTACTTATTGCCCGGGCTGTATTTGTTCTGCAGGACAGTGCCAAATGTTTGTACAATTCTAGGTCAATGTTGTCCATTGTCTTTTCCTTCTCCACCAATGCCACAACTGCATCATACAAAGCCACCAAATTGCTCAGGGGTGATTTGTCCCTGTTGAAGCCTTGTCGGCAGTCACCAGTCACCTTATTTTTCATGGGCTTCAGCATTGTTTCCAGGATCTGCTGTACAATCTCTCCAGGCACCGAGGTGAGAACTTCTGGCCTGTATTTCCCCAGGTCTTCCTTTTTACCTTTTTTGATGTTATGTATAGAATTTTTCTCCCAGTAGAATACAAGAATATTTAATGTAAGAGCAGAGATATGTGATATGATAACCTGCATGCCTTAAAGCATTATTTTAAGAAGTTTTATTATATAGGATATTGGCATCTAAATATCTCTGGGGATATGGACCCAAAATTATTTTTCATTGACTGGTTGGGTAAACTCATTTCACTTTCACTTAAATCCTTTAATGCTGATGTATTAATGAATCTTAGTGTAAACAAGTACAAATTATCATGCAATTTTTTTATTTCTTTCATAATATAAACTCAAATCAGTTCACCTTCTTGCAGGATATTTAGCTTGTTACTACAGTTGAAAATGGTGTTCTGGATGAGTCCCATAGGCAGCTTAGTCACAGTCAGCTGGAGGATCACCATCTTGTGTTGCAATCGCGGATTCTTGTGCTTGATGTAAACAAGGAATAAAGCATAACCGACAGAGGTTGCATAAACCCAAGTTTCATTACATTATCATGCAAGGATAATGTGGTGCTAATGAAGCTTATTACCTGTGTCTAAAATAATCTCTTTTGTGAAAAAACTGCATGTAGGAAATAAGAGTAAGTGCTCTAAAAATCACTGAGCAACATGTCAAAATTAAGTCTGACAAATACTACAGAATTACACTGATGTTACTGAGATAAACTTCTGATATTAAAAATATGTAGAATCCCCCCTCCAATGTAATTTCTATGCCCATTTTCCGTTATAACATTGTATTACTACTCCCTCAATAATTATTATTCAGAACTCTGCACTAGAAACTCTGACACAATTTGTCAGACATCTCTAAGAAATGAGAAAATCAATACTTTCATGGATCCTAGATCAGAAGAATACAAAGACTGCTTTAGAGAACTCTTGTCATCTCTGTCTTCTTTCATCTCAACAACGACTTATCAGTAGAATAAGCATTTCTTACCTTCGCATATCCATGAAAAATGTAAGGTTCAGCAATGTGATGGAACAACCAAAACTGTAAATTCTCAAGTGTCCTAACTAATGCAAGCTCATTGCAAATTTGAACTAAAGTGTCTTTTCATTAATTTCTGTCACTGATTTGCCCTACATTACATTTTCTGTGGACTGAAAATGCCTATTTGTTCAGTCAGAAGGCTTCAGCTCATACTATCTGGACTGTTCAACTTGTTTTAGCCTTTATGCACTGCACACAAAGTAATTTGTAGATAGGTTATCATATTATTAATGATGCTTGTTATTCTGGAGTGCAGTCATCCTTCTTTTTTTTCTTTTTTTTTCTTTTTTTTAATGAGTATGATCCACTTTTCCATTCCGTCAAGTCTGTTCGTTAGCAGAGGAAAAGGTGATTTTAAATGAAAGTGTTATTCTTGGTAATATTAGAAATAAGAAAAAAAATCAAGTAAACCAAATCTAGGTGTCTTCATCTCTGTCTTCATCCATCTGTGCAACAAGATAGGTCTACAAATAAAGTCACAGTCTATTTTGAATGTCCTTATGGCTATTTGAATAAAAGACTGGAATTTGTACATATACCTCTCCATTAGCTTTGTAAGACTTAAGTGCTATCACTTGATCCTTACAATTTGCCTTTGGTCTTGTAGGGACAGCTGACTTTCTGCAGAGTGGCATTTAAACATTTTGTAACCCATACAGAGTTTCACTGGTAGTGAATACACAAATTCTGACTTTTTTTTGATGTTTGTATAAAATATGAAGAAAGGTTATACTGATATATATATCTCAGCTTCAGCTTGCTGGTACTAACGGATGTTTAAAGAGGCTGACATTGCTTGAATCATCTTTTTTCTGTTGCAGGAGGTAATTTGATAAAATTTGGGTTCCTGGTAATTGTACAACTTTCCCTAGTAAATCGTCCATCCCAGATAAACCCCTCAGCTTTAAACGCTCTGATGCACTCCTGTGGTCATCAGAATCTAATCTGTATTTGCTTTCAGACATACTTTACATTCCACTTCTAGATTATGAGATATTCCCAGCAGTGATCATCATTTACTACATAGTTTTACAGATTTAAGCACAATGAGACCCAGGTAGGTCAAGTACTATCTCATAAAATGTTATGTAAAGCTATTGGTAATTTCAAGATACTAATTTTAATCAAAACTCTATCTGAGGCAAAATGTAAGCCTTACTCAGAATCAATACAGAATAAAAAGCCCACATATACCTTGTTTTTAACTTCCTGTTCTTGTCTAGAGTTTAGATCTCTAAATTTAGATCTCTAAACTGCAGTCAGATGGTTCTCCAGTAATTTGAATGCGTTTTCTTGAAATGTAACTCTCTTAGGTCAGATTGTCAATTGACATATTTATCTGTGAGTTTAAATTATTGAGAAAGATTCTTCTTCAACCCGTGTAATTTAGTTTCCTTCAAGCATGACAAGGTCTAGCTAAGACCTGAAAGTTTCTGTCAAAATATGCCGAATCCAATGCTTTCCCAGCCTACATACAAGTTTAGCTCATCACCCATTTACCATAACAGCTACTGTTCTTTCAGATTAACTAGGATACTTAGATATTTGGTCTGTGTTTGCAGACTCTCATGTATTAAAATGTCCTGAAAAGTAATCACCTGGACAGCAAGAAGTATCTCACATAATGGAATGCTCTAACGCAAGGCCTGAATGAGATCAAGGAGTCAAAAACCTCTTTTTCTCCAAATACCAGACTTTTTCCAGGCCTGACAGTGAGAACAGTGGTCACTTACTGTTGGACACCCTCCAGGATTGGGTATCAACACCACAATGGTGAATACTAACTCCACAGCTGTCGCTGTCTCCTGTTCCCTTCATAGTTCTTTCTGTCTCCTTATTCTGCCAGTGTAAAGACAAAGCAAGGTTTGGGTCCATTTCAAAATCTTTTCTATTTCCCATGCATTATCTTTTTATGTGGGGCCAGAAAGCTTCAACAATCACTGTAGGAGCAGGCTTTAGAGGAAACTTCCCTTCCGTTAAACAGTGAGATACTGGTCATGAGTGAAGTTCCACGGGATGGATACTGGCTCTGATATTATTCAATCTCTTCACAAATGGTCTGCATGATGGGACTGAAGGCACACTCATCAAGTCTGCAGGTCATGCCATGCTGGGAGAAGAGGTTGATACAGCAAAAGGAAGGACTGCTATATGAACACAACTCAGCATGGTGATGGGCCAACAAGAGTTACAAGAAGTTTAACAAAGAGAAGTTTAAAGTACTGCACCTGGCACAAAATAATCCCAAATAATTATACAGGCTGAGGTCTGGCTGGCTAGGGAGAAGCGCTGCTGAAGAAGACCTAGGAGTATTGGTGGACAGCAAAATGAATGTAAGCCTGCGCCTGCGCTGTGGTTTGTAGGAAAGGAATCAAACTGTGTTCTGGGAAGTGTCAGCAAGAGTAAAACTGGCAGATCAAGGGTGGTGATTATTCAACTCTACTCAGTACTTGCTAGATGACACCTGGAATAATGTGTCCAGCCCAGTGTTGGTGCCCATTTAAGAAAGATGCAAAAAGAAACAGAATATTCAGCAAAGGGCTGCAGAGATAATTAACAGATGTGGAGAACTTAACATATAAAGAAAATCTGAAGGACTTGAGTTTGCTGGTCCTAGAGAAAGGAAACATCAGTGATTTAATCACAGTCTTTTAGTATAAGGTGGTACTCTCTTCACAAGGACACGCTGTGGCAGGAGAAGAAGCAATGGGCACAAGTTTCTTCATAAGGAGCTTTGTGTGGGTATAACAAAAATGTTCTCCAGACTGAGCACAATCAAGTATTTGAGTAGGTTGTCCAGAGAAGTGCTGGAATATCCTGTCTGGATATACTCAAGATACAGGCTTACAGGGTCCGGGGTAACCTGAACTAATACCCTGCTTTCAAAAGAAGGATAGGTGAGGTGATCTCCAGAGTTCCCTTCGAAACTGGACTTTCCTTTGACTCACTGATTTGAGAAACTAAACAGGAAGAGAAGAATCAGTTTTATAGAGCCAAGCCCTCTTATTATAGCCCCATGTTTGACTCAGAGGCGTAAAAGAGCTCCTGTGTTGCAATACAGATTTAGACAAATATAGCTGATGTATAAATAATGTAGTGATACGAGGAGCTAATCACAAAATATTAAAGGTCAAAAAGGTCATGGAGCTACGTGAAGTTGTGGAAGTAGTTTCCAAGTGCAAAGAAGCGTCCAGGTAGCAAATGGGTAGAATGCTAATCCTGGATCTGAAGCCAGCTGCCACTTCTGTCAACTGCATTTGGCTAGTTTCCCAGGACAGATATGTCTCAGGAAGAGCTGAAAAATAAACAAAACACATGAATGATGGATGTTTATCTTCTCTGTTCTAGGCAAGAGAATATATATACATATTTTTTCAATAGAGATATCACCCAATTTGGGCTCAGCTTTACAATTATTTTCAGATTATGTACTACCTCTGTAGATCTGCCACCTACTCATTTGCAGTGAATGCACTTGTCCAGCTGCCAGTTGCTGAAATAGGCCCTGAGGGGTGACGTCTGTATCCCACCCAGAAAAGACACCCAACAAAAGGTGACTACAAGCTACCTGTATGTGAACGGTTCTGTTGAAGAGCAGACCTTATAGCAAGTATTATTCCTTACCATTTGAATCTAACGCAAAGAACCTTCATTAGTGGCTGCAACCCATGTGTCAGCCCTTGGGAATGGCCACTCTCTTTAGGAATCCAATCCTACTAGTCAACAGCAATGTCAGCATAGCACTTCCCTTTCTCAAACCCCTGCTTTCACAATAAAACAGCAAGCAGAAAAGGCTGCTGAACAGGCTGAGTAAAAAGAGAGCTTTGTCAGTCTATTCAGCATCCCAAGGTGACAGTAACAGCTGGGTACAGGATCCTGCCTTGCCTTAATCAAGTGATTGCCTGGAGAGCCTGCAGGTTACCAAAATTCACCCAGGAGAACAGAAGATGAGCAGCTCCTAAATGCTACTAATAAGCTACTGTTCTGACTGGTCACAACAATGAATGAAATAAAGCTGTTCTGGCAGGAGACTTGACTGCCTGAAAACATCCAGGATAGATGAATCCTAGCCTGTATTTTTTTGCTTAAATATTTTCTGTGTAAGTACTACCTTTTATTTTGGGGTGGAGGAGGTGGGTAGAAGTTTTGAAGAAAAAAATCATTATTTTTTGTGTAATACTCAGCGCAGTTCAGTGATCAGAGCAGTGATCCTTTAGGAAGATTCTGGAGAAAATCACTAATCTTGCATTTAAAATAAAGTTTGAATAGTTTCCTGGAAATGAGATGTGGTATCCTGCAATGAAAAAGGAGGTGAAATAATTAGTAGTAGTCCATTCAGCAAGTGCTGTTCATTTTGTGCATTGAAAATGGAATAATTCCAAGGCAAATATAGTAGGGTAGGACAAGATAGATTTTTGGTACTTATTTAGTATGCATTTAGAAGGACAAAAAAAAAAAATCTATTTTGGCAATATAAAGCTTTTGTAAGATTCAGAGTACTGTTTTATTTGGATATCAGTGACTTAGACTTGGTGAAGTAATTTTTAAGAGTTCTTAGATTCTTGTCATATTTTTCACATTCGAATAAGCTCTGCTATGGAGGCAAGAAAAGTAGACAGCTGTTATAGTAGTTTATGTCCAGGTTTCCATTTCTCCCCTTGCGTGTCCTGACTATGTAGAGAAGCCATGAGAATTTATTAACTGCGTATGGTGAATTGGTGTTTACTTATAAATCAGCCAGTCATCTAAAGCATAGCAAACAAGGCATTCTTAGATAAAAAGGAAAACTACATAATTCATAATCACTGAAAATATAATAGGGAAATAAAGAACACATCTTTCTGGTGAATTTCTCCCAATAATTTAAATACTCTTTGGGAAAGAGGAGAACAGGTTTTTAGTCCTTTGGAAGGGCTTCCTTACTAAGAGAGGTCTTTGACCATCAGAATTTATTTCTGGTTTAGATGAAGCTAGGCAAAGAATGTAAGAATAATGTAGCTAACATAAGAAGCTACAAAAAGGCTGATTTTAGGCTAATGGTTATTTTTCCTAACTAGATAAAGGAAAACTTCACATGTCTCCAGGGGCTCTTTTTCTTAACCCATAGCTAATTATAATCCAGTGACTTCTTCCAGCAGATCCAGCACACAACCTATGAGCAGACCTGTAGCCAAAACCAGAGGTATATGTAGTCCCGTAGCCAGACTTCAATGGTGGTTAGTAGTAGATGCCTCAGTACATTGATTTGCATTGAACCATCCAACTTCCTCTTTAATTTGCAAAAAATTTTTGTTATCCACAATGTTGTAAAGCAATAGGCTCCACAGTGTAACCATGCACCATGTGAACAGCCACTTCTTTTTGCTTTCTCTGAATCCAGGTCATCCACTTTGTGGGTGGGTCCTGTTATGTGAAAAACCTTCTCCCTCTCCTCTTAAGTTTTCAGAAAAATAAAAGTATACACAGCTCTCGTGTGCTGTGAGTACAGATTTGTCACCTTTTATCAGGCAAGCCCTTAAGTATAGGGTCAACCACAGAAAGGTCTGAGTTCCCAGACTGCAACAGACTACGTGCTGGAGGTAGGTTCAGTTTCTCCTAAACAAAGCCGTCTTGCGCAAACATTGTTTCTGAGCTGAACAAGGAGATTCAACTAGTCACAGTTTAGGTGTTTAAGCCTGTGTAATGTTGCCAGCTGTGTAGCCTTCCAAAGCAATAACTGAGTTTTCAATTTATATTCCATGGGATGCTCCATGAGTATATTCTGCTGTAAAACTGAGGTGTTGGTAAGCGGGCAGGTTTCTGTAAATCCTGGAGTTTTATTGAATAGGGTTTTCTTTTCCAAAATGGAAAATCTCTCTGAAGACTGAGATTCTGGCAGTGTCTATGTAAAAAGAACTATGACGTGCATGTCAAAGTGGTGATAGTATTTGCTAAAAGTTTTGTGAGAGAATTGAAGTGTTTTGTCATTTACTGTAACCTCCATTTTAGTGTAGTCTTTGATGGCAAAGGATTATGTCTTCCTTTCTGTTCCTTCTTACTTCTCCTGCATGACATCCTTGTCTCTAAACTGGAGAGGCATCAATTTGATAGGTGGACCACTCGGTGGATAAAGAACTGGCTGGATGGCCACACTCAGAGAGTTGCAGTCAATGGCTCATTGTCCAGCTGGAGACAGGTAATGAGTGGTGTCTCTCAGAGGTTGGTGTTGGGACCAATCTTGTTCTACATCTTTGTCAGTGACATGGACAGTGGGATTGAGTGTGCCCTCAGCAAGTGTGCCGATGACACCAAGCTGTGTGGTTCGGCTGATACACTGGAGGGAAGGAATGCCATCCAGAGGGACCTTGACACGC
>WYDI02008862.1:0-28216 GCA_009867235.2 Psittacus erithacus | reverse complement strand
GGTCAGAGTAAACATTACTGAGCAGCAGCTAAAACCATCGGTGTTATCAGCGCTGTTCCCGGGCTGAAAGTCAAAAAAGCAGCACTGCACCAGCTACTAAGAAGGAGAAAAATGACTGCTACTGCTGAACCCAGGACACGCACTTTGTGTGTAGAATTCAAGATATCAAGTGAAATGATCAGCTGGAAAGGCTGAAATAATAATAACAAAAAAAGGTTTAGGTTTTTTGTTTTGTTTTTTCACTTATCATTACAGAGTTGTGGAACTCTTTGTTTGGGGAAGTTTCTATGAATACATCAGTAGCCAAAGGAGGGCTAAGGAGAAGCTCCATTTGTTATAGGATGCAGGGGGAAACACCATGACGAAGGATGAGGAAAAGGCTGAGGTACTTAATGCTGCCTTTTCCTCAGTCTTTAATAGTAAGATCTTTTGTTCTCTGGGCACACAGCCACCTGACCTGGCAGACAGGGATGGGGAGCAGAATGAAGCCCCATGATCCAAGGGAAAATGGTCAGCAGTCCGCTAAACCTCTTAGACGTACACAAGTCTATGGGACCCAAAGGGATCCACCCAAGGGTATTGAGGGAGCTGGTGAAAGTGTTTGCAGAGCCATTTCCAATCATTTATCCTCTGTCCTGGCTAACTGTGGAGGTTCCAGTTGACTGGGAGTTAGCAAATGTGTCACTCATCTACAAGAAGGGCCAGAAGAAGGATCCAGGGAACTACAAGCCTGTCAGCCTGACTTCAATGCCAGGGAAGGTTATGATACAGCTCATCCTGACTGCCATCACAGGGCACGTACAGGACAACCAGGCAATAAGGGCCAGTCAGCACATGTTTATGAAAGGCAGGTCTTACTTGACTAACTTGATCTCCTTCTATGACAAGGTGACCCACTTAGTAATGAGGGAAAGGACGTCAATCTTGTCTACCTAGACATTAGTAAGGCCTTTGACACCACTTCCTACAGTGTTTTTCTGGAGAAACTAGCTGCTCATGACTTGGATGGGCATACTCTTTGATAAAAAACTGGCTAGACAGCTGAGCCCAAATAGTGGTGGTAAGTGAAGCTAAATTAAGGAAATTAAGGAAAAAAAATATTCACTGAAAGGGCTGTGTAGTATTGGACCAGACTGGCAAGGGAAGTGGTTGAGTTACCAGCCGTGGGAATATCTAAAAGATGTGTAGATGTGGCACTTAAGAACATGGCTTAGTTTTGGACGTGTCAGTGTTAGGTAACAGTTGGACTCAATGATCTTAAAGGCCTTTTCCAACCTAAGCAATTTTATGATTATAAATGGGAAATGTTTACATGGATCTAGAATGTGATTAGATAAATTAGTCAGAATCCATTTGGACTCGTAAATACAAATCAGCTTTGGCTCTAAATGTGTGTGAGCCGTAGATTCTTGGAAGCAGAAGTAAAATACAATGTTTGATACTCGATATTGTTGGAGTCAAGGTACAGGTTAGATAGGCATTCAGTCTGTTCTGGTATAGTTATGGTTTTGAATGTCATTCTTATATGGAGAGATAAAAGATAGCAGTGAACATGGGAATAATAAAGAGAAAAGGGAAGACAGAAGCATGGAACTATAGGGTGTGCAATATATAACATTTTGGTTGCAATTAATAGCAATCATATCAGCACTGAGGTTTTGACCACTGTAGGTGATGTCTTCATAAACATTTCTTGCACTATTGTAATAAAGATGATGCATAAAAATAAATATCCCAAACTCTAAAAGGCCCATAATTTAGACTGTATTATATTTTCATTTGATAAGATTAAATATGTGATTTGGTTTCATGGAAGGAGCAACATCTTTCCCAAGAGACAATAGCACTGCTATGGATGAATTAACACTTGTTTTGCTAATTGAGGAATGATTTTTGTACAGATGACCATTACCATGAACAGTTTTATTTTTCATGGAAGCATACCCTGGCTAAAACTAAAACCTGCAACATCAAAAAGCTGCTTAGCCGCTTTTCTTGGGGGGTGTGGGTTAGAAAAGAATAATGTAACAATGTATTTTTTTGATGTATAGTAATTTGCATGAAAATATAAATATCTAGTTGCTCATGCACAATAAATATTTCAATATATTTACATCCCGATTAATAAGCAGAGCAAGTCCTATCATAAGCCATTTTTCATGAGAGTATTACACTTGAGAACAAAACAGAAATTCTCCATGTTGAGTTCTGCAGGAATGTTCTAATTTTTTTGCCTACTAGCACTCCTACATCAGTTACAACTACGACAGAGAATAGGCTTCTAATATTCACTGATCTTGAAAGTATTCTCCAGCTGCAATAGCTTTTTATAAAAAAACCAAACAATCAAAAAACCAGACCGAAAACAAAAACCAACAACCAAACAACAACATAGGAAAGATAGCTTTATAATTGTAACTCCATAAATTATATTCAAGAGGATCACAGATTCCCTTATAGTAATGGAGATTTAGAAAGATCTTTAGAAAGATCTACTGTTGGGATTTTGCTCTTCCTAATATAACAAAGGAGTAAACATTTCAGAAGAGGGCTTATTCTTGAAAACATGAAAGAGTGGAAAGTAGTAGCTCAGGTTAAGACAGTTTTCATAGGCACCTACTGAATCTTCAGATCAAGAAAGGGACTTTTTCTCATTAATTTCAGGCATTTCTAGCTGTGTATCTATGTTATATATTTATGTGTGAAATGGAACCGCAATTTTGAAACTGAAGTTTCAACAACCCACTTAATTCTCATTTTGGATCTTCCCACAAGTTATACATTATATGTTATGGATAAAACTGATCCTGTGAGTGAAACAGTTTGACTTAGCTATAGGCTTCTGTAAAAAGACAATTGCAATAAGATAGGTATCCCAGCTCTTCCAGGCACTTCTAGAACCAAGACAATGTGAGAAATCTTACTCTCACAGCTGCTGTTGCACCAGCTCTGTGCATAACCAGAGGATTTTCCAGACAATCCCTTTTGAAAGCACTAAACTAAATAGAAAACAGTTATTTCTTAATTCTAAAGAGGCACACTTTCTGGTACACAAAGTCCCCACAAACTGGGATTTTGGTACTGCCAGTGTTACTTGGTTTAAACTGATTTTACAGCTTCAGCAGCTTAGTCTCATTCAGACATCACAGATAAATGACACTACTATATAATATAATTATGAGCAATCACAGTATAACTGTAACTGGTGTACTGATCACAAGGCAGGAAGTTAGGAAGGACTAGATCTCTTATACTTCTTCACTAAGTTCATCAAGGCAGTTAATGAGTGGTTTTAAAGAGCCGTCTGCTCTGCCAGGTAATGATAAGGCTGCTTACACAATGCAAATACATCAGGAGTAACAATCTCAATTGTCTTTATACATGCCAAAAGCTGTCAGACATCCCTTTGGGGCTTCAGATATATTTTTAGAAAATTCTAATCTATGGTGTCTCTCAAGCTGTATTTAATGCAGATGTAGAAGCAAACAGGGGTAATAGAGAATCGCATGAGCAAACAGGGATAACAGAGGATCATAGAAGCTTCTGCGGGTGCTAACACAATATGTAGCATCTTCATGATTCCCTTTGTACATGCTTCAGTTTACTTCTCTAAAAGGGCGGCTGCAATAGTGGGTCTTCATATAGACATCTCTCTTTTCAAAAAGGCCCTGCCCTGGCTCTTTGAGTGCTAGTAATTTTCCTTCATTATTTTATGAGTTTCACAGCAGGTTTGTTCATGGTATACAGGATTTGTTATCTCTTTGACAATTGCTACTTTCTGGTATTATTCTCGATAAGAGTATTTCAAAAGCCCGTGTCTTCCAGTACTATTAACATTTTCTCTGTCATTTTCTGAGAATGACGTATTGTTGGGATGCTGCCCAGCGAAGCCGTGCCAGCATGTTATGTCAAACAATGTGCTGAAGGATGTCAAAACAACTCAGAAACAATCACATTTACATCAACAATCAATAACACAGACAATAAATTGTGGGAAACCAATCAAAATACAGGCACTCAATGCAAATTGGTATAACTTCATTTACTTTTTCTGACCCCAGCTGAGTGACTAGCCAGTAGTTTTCTAAAAGCTGCAGTATACTAAAACCCATTAAATAACAAATCACATCAGTTACCATATAAGTATTCCTCCAAAGGTATATATGTTAATATCTCAACTAGGAAAATTGGTTCAGTAAGTAAAGCCCTGAAAGCAGTTATGAGCCTGCAGGTTTGGAGATGTCTTTGACGCAGCTGAGAAGCTTGAAAAGTTGCAGAAAATCTCTCTTGTGGATTATTTTGTTTTGAAGAGCCACTAGGTTATGTAAAATTTAGTTTAGAATTCTGCAGCTATGTCATCTTGCCTGGCGTCCCAAAATTGTAGGTGCATAAGCAAGTTTTATCAAAACTTTTAAAGTGTGAAAGAAAATGGGATACTAGTAACAAAATGCTGTAAAAGTCTTAAAATACACTAGCAAAGATTGTGTTTAATCTAAAATATATGGAGAAACATACTTTCTCTAATGTCACAGTAGAATCTGGGCTCATTCTACTTTCAGCAAGGCTGATACACGAATAAGTTTTCGGGTGACTGTATTTTTGTCCCTCATTTCAGGAGGTTTAGTGGTGTCTTTTCCAGCAGGGTAACAAAATAAAGACAGGAATTCATCTTTAGTTTTAGTACTTCTTTCAAAACCAGTTTTAAGTGAAATATCAACCACTGGCTTTCAACTTAACATTTGTTTTTACTGGTGTTGTAGTTCCTGGAAACCTGCCAGTGTTTGTATTCTCACTGTTTGAAAAAAGACAATCATTATTCTGTAGCATGTAGAAAGCTTGCATGCACAAATGTGGAATGGGGTGAGCCATGGACATATTATTTTACTAGACTTGAAACTTTGCATGCTGCTTTTATAGTATTAGTATGTGATGCAAACAATCCAATGCTATCATAAAAATATATTTTAAAATTAATACAGCTGCATACAGTTACAGCTGCTATTTTTGAAAGTTCTTTTTTATCTAGTTGAATTTATCATGCTTACTCATGTTTACTCTCTTATAAACAGAAGCTAGTTCTTACAAACCTACTCCCAAAAGTTTACTGGAAACTGCTTACAGGAGTTTCTATCTTTGATGCTTCCATGTAAGATGTCAAAACCTTTTCTGGAAATGGAAACCTCTCTCAAGATATTTTTATAGACATGGATGAAAACATTCCTATTTTCCCAATGATTTTAACTATGGCTGTCTTCTGAGTGGACATTTATTCACTAAAACATGAAATGAAACTATGATCCACTTTCACCTAAATCACTAAACAGCTATTAGGCACAGGGTAATGAAGGTTATGCTTCACATCTACTGATAGGTTCTTTCATTTTATACAAGAAATTGCAAAGGACTTAAATAATTATTATAAATTCTTGAGTTCATGTCATTAAATTAGGTAGTTTACTGCTTTAGTGATAGATAAATCTTAAGCATAAAACCATTTCAGAATTCTGAAGGTTATGAAGGATTCCTTTGATAATTAAACCTTAATTTTCCTTCTATTGTAGTCTTGTTTTAACTCTTCTTTCCCCTCCTGCTTTTTACCCTAGTATAGGATCAAGTATCCTGAGCTATTGGAAAACTACCATACACATTATTATGAAGCACTCAATACAAGCAAGACATCACAATTACTACAAATGAGTCCTCTTAGTTTTCTAATTCAGCTCTATAAGGACTCTAGTCATTCACTACTGACTGTACAGTGGCAATGCACATTGTCAACTAGAAAATTCCCACTTTTATATCACATACTGCAGTTACATCTGGCTACACACTCCAGAGCCACCTATTCTAATATCAATAGAGAATGTGGTATAGAAGAGGAATGTATCTCACATACCCCCCCAGTGTGGCTTACCTCAGCTAATCACAGCTGTAACAAAAGTAACATCCTAAATTAAATGGGGAGAAACCAAATGCAAGCCAGCAATTTAGAGTGGCTGAACAGAGCATTTTTAAAGTCAAAAAGCATACCAAAATTCTAAAAAAGGTTTTTGAGAAACCCTGTGTGCATAAGGGCACCAGTCTCGAAAGAAATTAAATACAAAAGCTGCTTTAGTAAATGTTCCAGATTTCTGATGTATTTAGTGACTACATCACTAAATCATACTTTCTGAAGTAATGCAATTTTGAGGTCATGTATTATCACTTATCAATTATGCCACATGCAAAGAAGTCTTTGATGTGAAAGAAAAGATAATCTTTCATTAGATCTTTGTTTCTAGACACCTAGAAAGGGTGCAGCATCCTGAATTTGCTATTGCTCTATTCCTTCCTTGCTAACTTTATACAGTTAAGATTCTTAATATTAAGGAATAGGTCTCAAAACTATTGGCATTCTCCTTAAATGCTCCTTGCATATTTGGACTCTAAGATTAACTTACAGCTATTTTCTCTTGAATCAAAGTCCTTCAAAAAGTTTTCAGAATCAGAACTTTGATTAAAAAATGAATAAGGGAGACATTTTTAGGCATTGTTACTATTTTAGCTGCAGAATCAAGAATAAAATTGAATTAATTCATGGCACTGACCAACGTTTTCCCTCTGTGAAATAAAAGCAAGAGATTGCTTGACAACGAGAAGACTGCTTAGTCTCACTGAGGAGATACAGGGTTTGAGGGCAAAATGACACAGAAGTAGATCTTGTTTGAGACTGAGGAGATATACAGAATGCATTAAGTAGATTAAAAAAAGCACAAGAAAAGGGAAAGGCTTGAAAAGGAGCAATAAAATAAAGAACAGGGAGTTCAAGGAGAATAAAAGGAAAAGGGAAGCAAAGGAAGAAAGAACTGCTCTTGGCAATACAGTTGATCTGATATATTATTATGAAATGTAGTTTCATTGAAAAACACTGATATATGAGCCCCAAATGTTTTGTCTGAAATATCTCAGATTTGATTAACTTTCATCATATCTAAAGCCTGAACTCCAGAAAGGCTGCCCTGAGGCTGCAGAGTCTGGGAACTGCAGATTGCCTTCCCCTGGCCTGGGTCCTACCTGAGACCCAGGTGCCCAAAGAATCCCAAACACTGCTTGATATAATTAATATTCTTGTCCATTTCGCTGCTCCCATACACAGACTAATGGGAAAATCAGTTTCAAAGTGCACCTGCAGGCGCTGTTCAGCTTTCATTTTTTCCATAAATTTTTAACATTTTGGTTTTTTAACATTATTAAGCAGTTTGGAATAGTCCAGATCCAAGTACCTTGACACTTACTACAAATCAGAATCTCTGATTTGTAACTCCAACTAGTCAGTATATCTTCAACACTTCCAATGTATGTTCTGGCACTTTGCATGGGCTGTAGGAAAAATTCATGCTATATGTCTGGCTTTCCATTTCTGGCCACATGAGCTATAGAATGAGTGAATTTTATGAGTAAAACTTTCCTTAGAGGTTTCGCTACAGCAAACCATGCAGTGTCTATTACAATAGAAGAAGCAGCAAAACATGCGAATTTTGCTTCCCAAATAGTTTACCCTATATCTACACCATCATAAGGCTGCAGTTTCCTGGAACATCCATGTCTTGTTGGTGTACTTTGCCATTCAGGTTGCAGGACAAGCTCTCACAGAGTCCCAGGAATATATGCCCTGCTGTTCCCTCCACCACACGTCTCCTAGCATGACTCACCTCAGCAGGCCATGACTACAATGACAGTATAATGAATCAAAGCTAATTTCATGCACTTCAGCCAATAGAAAGAAACTGGTGCCTTTCAGAAAGTAATTAATTCCACTGGAAGTAATTGAGAAAGCAAGTGGAATAGATAATTGTCTGCTAATGCTTATTTTTCTGCTTAGGCTATAAAGGGGATCTTGGCAGCATAAAAGTACCAGTTAGTGGAGATAAATCCTACACCTTGTATCTCCATCACACAGGAGTCTCAACACCAGAGTAGAATCTATGTCTCCTAGACGTAGAACAATGATCTACATTCAAGCCAATGGGTATTAAAAGCAGCATCAGTCGGTCAGTGACACCATGTCTTCATGTTTCTGTCCAAATACTGTCATTCTTGTATTTGCGAGATTCCCCCCTCTCTGTTTCATTGAAACTGTCACTATTGTGTCTTGACAGCAGATTCTGCAAAGACACAAAATGGGAAATAGCTTAAGGAAAAAGCAGAATCTCCCAGACCTGATTCTTCTTTGGGCATGACAATAGCATGTTGTTTGTTATGAATGCTGCTGTCCAATGGCAGGGTAGATTGCTGCACAATGCAGAACACATATTTATCTTCTTCACATGCCCTGGCTTCAGAGCAACACCTAGTTCTGTTTCTGTGCTCTATGGAGGAAATTTTGTATCAAAACTACCTTTTCTTTGAACCCTATCTTCATTTTCACAAATACATGTGATTTTAATTTAAAGAACTCAACAAGGAGAACATCCTTTCCAGCCAAGGAAAAATCTGCAAAAAGCCCATATAATGAATCAGTCACAGAGATCTGGAAAGACTTGTTTTCAGATTCCTGATCCGTGTTCTCTATCATAATCTTTCAGTATTTTGGAACCTGATTGGAGTATTTTTAACTAGGTTTATGCTTTTTTAACTCTAATAACATATTAAACAACAACAAAGCTTTTGCACCTTGCAACCAACAACAGTTCTGAATATAGAAACTTTTTGATGTGCCATCTAACCTTACAATCTCTCTGTTGTAATATGGTTTTGTGCTTATCTGCAGTCTGCTTTACCTAAGTTAACACAAGAGGATTCTGTTCCTTGCAAACTGAACTCGGCTTTTGTACAGCACTTTTTAATAGCACTGAACAAGCAAACAGTGAAATGACAGACTATCATCTAATCTAAGAGATAGGGTTAATTAAGCAAGTGAAACAAATTCTCCTGAGATTTTAATAAACAAATACTTGAATAGTTTAAAAGTTTATCTTCCCTGGTAACTAGAAGTCTATAAATGTAAATTTGAATTGTTATATGTGTTTATAGTATATACACTTTAAATAAATTTGTCTTTATTGCATAAGAATATTTACTAGAGAGCTTCAGCTTCTGGTGTTTGTGGTTGACTCTCATTTTCACAGATTCAGGCCAAATGGATCTGGGTTGCAATTTTTCTCCTCTCTTCCACTGTTTTTCTCACCACTTTGAACAAAGTGTAAACTTTCAGTATAGGCTACATGCCATTCACATCCACATTACCCACCCACTCACCCCAGCTTGAAGCATCTTTCTTGGTATCAGCACTCAACTCTCCAGAAAGGTCTGCTGACCTTATCTCTACTCCTTTAATAATCAATACATTTTTGTTCATGTTTTCATTCAACTTCTCCTTTGCCTCTTTCCTCATAAAGACTTGACATAGTATACTTTTGCTACATGACTCTTCTAGCCAAAAATACAAATATGTGTTTTATAGTACATACGTATTTCTATATGTGCTTGTAGAAGACTACGTCAGCACTTCATTATAGATGACTTCACACAGGATTGATCTTGTGAAAATGATAGCAGATACTGTTAGACTTGTTAGTGATTTCTGTTAACTCCTGTTGGTATCTGATAAAGCTTCCTTGAGACCTTTTTGTTCATGTACTTTCTCAAGTATCCTGAGATCTTACAAGAAACTTTCTCAGAAAATTCCAGAAACTGCCAGAAGATTTTCAGAGGCTGATCACAGATTTCTCCTTCAGAATGTCTGAATCACAGTGTGTGCCTTAAAATTCTTCTGATATCCTGGATAAATATGCCAGGATGGTCAGCACTGAGTCAAGAGTTCTATACTGTGCCTTGCTTTTAAGAACTGGCACACCCACAAAGTTACAATGCCCCTTCATTTGTCAGATTACCCAGGAGTAATCTTATCTGAAAGAAAAATTTAGGGTAGAATGGTGTTTACTTAAACTATGATTTGAGATAGAGGTCATGAAAACCTATGACAAAAAAAAAATCAGTATTAAGGTTATATTTAACAATAAGGATTCTGTTTGGGTGTTCCAGCATTTATCTAGTTTGTCACTGCTGGGTAATTAATCTATACAATGCACACTTGGCCCTTGAGAGTTCTTCTGGTTACTTCATTCTTTTTCTATTGTTGAAGATGGCTATCTACAGCGTCCAGTGCCACCACCCTGAATGACCTGCACTTTCTCTAACCCCGCTTAGGATGACCTTATCTTTCCTCTCTGCTAATGTTTACCTACCCCTCATTGCATGTAGCTAGGCGATGAGAGATCACAGGGTAACAGAAGGGATTAAATAATTTCCTTTCCACCTCTCTTTAATATAATTTTAGTAATATTTTTATTACTTACTTGAATTAGCAATTTCTGTATTTAGAGCAACTTCACCATTTTACAGTTTTCTCAAAAATTCTTATAAACCTGTTCATGCCATATCTTCAAAAAGATAAAACGTATTCTCTTCTCACTAGATTTATAGCTTCTTTCCCTCTGTGGCTCTCTTATGAAGAAGCAGCATGGTCAACAGGGATTAGTAGTTTGAAATGTAATACTGTGGCAATATATAATTGCAGCTAAACTTTTATCTCCACAGTCAGCTTCACAGACATTCCTTGGGGACCCCAAAACAATATCTAGAGATTTTTTTTTTCTTCCAGCCAGAAAGAAAATGATAACATGAATTTATAAGTTGATAGACTCACTTCTAAGCTCCATATGGCAGCTGATCAACAGCAACTAGAAGAACCACTCCAGAGCTGTAGTTTGTTCCACCAAGAGAATGAGAGAAAATACATAAGTGTATGTTGTGTGATGTATGGAAGGGAATGGGGGGAGTGTGGCTATCCTATTGTTTGTCTATAACTGTTTCTGATTACCATTGTCTAACTATCTATCTGGGCAGATAGCATTCAGTCTATGTTCTGTGACCATTGGCCTGTGTCCCACAGACACAGCGCCCAGAAAAGTTTGTGATACTATTGAACGAGGAAGCCTGGACATTCAGAAGTAGGATAAATCCTTCCTTCCTCATCATTTGCTGTCCAGAGTTGTGGATTGGCTATCTACTAGTCTGTAAAATAATCACATTTGTGTAGTACCTCCACAAGTCACAGGACATAAAGAACACAGCATTTTAGTATGAACTATTGCCACTTATTTTTCCCTTTTAATTCTTGCTTCCAAATTATGATGTATGCTGTGAAAGCCAGATTTGCCTGTGTGTGTGTTTTCTAGTCTAATTTGTTTTGCATTTCTTTTGTGTGTGAATTTATTAACTCAAAACTGGACATTTTTCACTCTTCACAGGCCCCTTAAATTCAGTGCTCTTTGCTCTGATTTTTTACAGTTAAAAGAGAATCTCCTTGTCTTCAAACCAAATCCTGACAAAGACAATTGCTGTCAGGACTAGTTAATGTGGAGTGATATCTCAGGGTAGAGATCTGATTTCCATTTACTACTGAAAGTGTCAGACACCTTGAGACATATTACTAGGCACTTACCTAGGCTTTAAATAAGTGGGGCAATCAAATCCAGTAGTTCTGGGAGTCTTCTGCCTTTGTGTTTTCTATAGTCAATTTATGTCATTTGAGATGATTGATTGGGTGTTTGAACATGAATACACATAACAGTCTTTTGTCTAATCCATTTTGTTCTCGTGAAGTACATGGAATAGATTGTATTTAAACTTTCGTTTAAATGGTACATTTCAGTTCAGACATCTTATCCTTACTGAGGAAAAATTTGCCTCATGTCATTACATATAAGAAAGCAATGGCTGAATGAATAACATAGGACTAAGTTTTCATTAGGTGTAGATGCAATTTTTCCAGTTAAATAAATTTGGATGTTTATGCAACAATGAATTTTATTTTTTTTATTCTTACTGTTTTTATAAACTGCTTGAGTGATATGAGAATTAAATGCATTTGCTTTAAATTCAGCTCAATATTACAATTATGTTTCTTTTTGCCAGCTTTGCTTGTCTTTTTTCTACTTTTTTCTGTGATGAACACAAAGCTGACATCAGCTGATCTTGTCTGCTTTGGCCTTCCTTCTATATAAGATGGAACAAACAAAATATTTAGCATGTTCATCATCCTCTGCCTATTTAAGAACAGGTGGACAAAAGCAGGACCTTTATTGTTTCTTTTTGATAGTGTATATTAGTATTAAAATGTCAAGAGGATGGTTCAACACTTGAAATATGTAAGTTAGAAAATCTGTTTCTGAACAATCAGAATGCTGTATCTGTGTTTCTATGGAAAAAAAAAATTAGGAATCATATTTATGGTTTAATCCTTTTGATAAGCCTTAACTCAGGTTTCAGCTTCTCTAATCTGATTTATGTTAGTTTTTTTGTCTGTTTATTTGTTGAAAACACATGAAAATTATTCATTAAAAATGGCATTATGAAAGGAAATGTTACTTTCACAGTTCCTCATAACTGAAGATTGAATGTGAAAATCCTTATTGTGTCAATAAGAAAATTTATTCTAATTGTAAGAGACTGTGGTTAAGAGAATTAGCTTAATGAACACAGTTCAATGAAGTTAGCAGATATTAGTCCACTGGTTGCAAGGAATTGCATAACATGAGTTAAGAAGCAACAATTAAAAAATAAAAATCCTTTCATTGAAATGAAAAAGGCACAGGTCAGACATCTCAACATTTGAAGCACTAATATGGTCTCAGGCAATCACATAGAAGAGAAAGCAAAATTTCTAAAATAAATGGCAAAACTCCGTGAAAGACCCATGTACATTTACTAACATTAATATTTTTTTTATTGTAATTTTTTAATTGCATGGATTTCATTAATTTGTCACCTATAGAAAGACTTGCATTACAATGAAGATTATCACTCATCAAGGCATAAGAATCTATGTTAAGCAAAACATTGAGAGCAGTTGAAATGGTCCAAAGAAAAATTGTAATGAAGATCTGGGTGAATTTAGCTTTTATTTTTTTTTGCACTGATTTAATATTTTCAGGTTTGGAAAATAGTATTATTTTCTATTGAAAAACATTATCACAACAGCATCAAATGACTGCAATCAACTGGAAGAGAAAAATAAACAACCCCCCCCCAAAGTGAAACAGAAGAACAAAAAATCCAAAATATTTACCAAAATATGTTTCATAATATATATATATAAAAAAAGAACTTGGCATTTTAGAATATATTTGTATTGTAAATTATTTCAAAACTTTTAGAATGGCTAGTCTTTGACATTCCGGAACTCAGAAAATTGGTAAAATGTAATCATAACATTTCAGGAACTTTTGACTTTTTTCTCCATTAAAAATGTTGCTCTCAAAAACCGTCTTCAAACTATTCCATGGTAAGTCTATAGACTTAGGTAACAGTAAGAGTTAAGTTCAAAATTTTCAGTGTATTTTCTCGTGTCTATGAGGAATATGCATCTGCAAAGAACCAACTGATATTCTGAGTTATGAATTGCAATTGAACAATCAACCTTGATCAAAGATCTTTTGATCACTGAAAAGTCAGGGTATCCACAGTGACTGTATTAGGTTATCTGGAACTTAATTAAGGTTGAATATGAATTGCAACAAATGTGTGTCTGAAAAAAATGTATGAAACATCTTTGAAATCCTTTGTTCCCTTCAACACACAAAATAACAAAGTAATGTTAATATCTTTAAACATTTAGATAACAAACAGCATTATAATTAAAATTTTTCTTGTTATCTTAGGTAATTTTAGGTCCAAGGGTATGCACAGATAGTGATCCTCAGTTGTGATATCTCCATTTCCTGTGATTTGTAAGCAACCTTTATGTAATAAATTTGTCTGTTTATGCTGGAGCATTAGAACAAGATTATAACATTATAACTATTTTGTTTAGAATTACAAGTACAATACGTTAATTCATTTTCAGTTTTAGTTGTAACACATCCATTTTTTAAGTCCACTCATCACTGAAACAGACACCTAACTTAATTAAGACCTACCAATTTAAGTCTCAATCAGAATAAATGAAAATACATTTATAAGGTCAGCTAGAATGGTATCTTTAAATGTAGATCATGTTTGTAATTTAGGTCTCATTACCAGCTCTGCTGCTGCAGACAACACAAGTGCCAGCAGTAGTGGGAACGTGATTTATTTTTACTCCTCATTATGCTGATAGCAGCTTGAAAATTTCTGTTGCGTATCCTGATATCCATAACATATGTCTTGAAATTTTGAGGACATGGTATTGGAAATATTATAGTAAAGAATATTTACTGGAATCACTGAAACATGATGATTTGAGTGTGCTAAAAAAAAAATCAGAAAGGAAAGCTTTTCTTTCAAAAAACCAATATTCTATTTGAAGCATATATCATCAATGCTGTGAGCTGCAGCTTCACCATTAATAAGTCAAAAATGTCAGACAATACACTTAATGCCTTATGACCTCCAGGAAGTTTTGCGCTTCTTGTCGTGTTACGATGCACATCACTGTGAATGGTAGTAGAACACAGCACAGATGGAAGTGACTCTAGGACTACCAGAATTATTTCTATAGAAAAAGCAGATCATGTAACTTGACAATTACAATTTTTACTGCCTTTCCAAAAAAATGTCTGTCACTTGCTGGCCAAGATTTTCAACAAAAACTTTGCAGTTAGATTTCATTGCCAGTGTACTGCTAACAGTGGTATTATTCCAGAAATATAATGGCTTGCAGAAGATGTTACTGTGTATCTTACCTCCAAGGTCTGTTTTCTCATTCTATTACAACTGAATGTAGTCAATGTTCTAGGATTAGGATTAAGAGGACTAGTCACAATTTTTTTCATATTCTGTACATCACCTAAACATTCTGCTGAAATGTTTTAAAAAAAATGACAATTAGTGTCTAACATCCCTTGGCACTCTTTCATGAATTCTCATCCATTTTACTCAGTTGCTAAGAACAACCATGAAGTTCTTGGGAACAGCTGCAGAAAAACAAGTTACTTCTAAAGAAACTGAAAAAAGAAATGCCAACTGACTCAGATTTAATATTTTCCATACTAGAAACACAGGCAAAGCAGCCAAAATCCAATCATGACTTTATACACATGTGTATAATAGACACAAGAAAGCAGTGCTGAAAATTTTGGGAATAAGAGATTTATAGATTATTTGTGTATGAATCTCTAGCTTTTTTAAACAACTGTTCTGATTGACAAGTAGTTTACTGTTAGTCAATAATTCCCATTATTAATGTGCCGAGAAATGCACTGATAATTTTGAAGACAAGAGCTTGTAAAATTTTCTTAGTCCAATGTCATGGATTCAGATAATGGTAAAATAATTCCATCAAAAACTGTTGCAGTTTGAGTAAAAAATAATCTACATTTCTTTCTAGTAGTGCCAATAAGAAAAAAATGTGGGACAATATGCATAAAATTGTCTGAAAATCATGAAGAGTACTTCATACACACTGTAGTGTTTGGAACATACAGCTGGAGACACAAGTCTTGGTTTTTTTTCCAAAATGGTTTGCAAGAGACATCAGAACCCACTATAGTTGATTCAGTTAAAGGATATGCTCCTTGTAACTCTTTTTCAGCTACTGAAACTAATTCTTTCAGAACAGAGAGAGTTCTTTGCTGAGATTTTGTAGAATGCAGTGCCAGTTTAACACATATACTCTTAACTTATGAAAACGTTTCATAATGATAAATAGATAAATGCTTCAGAATGAAATTTACCTTTAGTTTAGACACCTAAACTTGCTAAGACCCTCTAAGTATCTGGGCCGTTGACTTTTCTTACTGTATCTACAAAGCTCCAATCTCTAAGGCTGAATCAGCTTCAGTGGGAGTTAGAGGCTCTCAGCACTTTGCAGAAACCAGCCTAGCATGAGCTGTTATTACAGAAAATGGGTTTCACCAGGCTCAGTGAAACTTAACATCACTCCCAGTCCATGCAGAAGGGAACACTTTAAATTCAAGAACACTTACATTGTCCCATCTGCTGGTATGCCTGGTTTTCTTCCCACCTCTTCTAAGGGTTTCTAAATTATTTACAAAGATGAGTCCATACATCAAATCTTTCAGGTTTCTGTATAATAATAAAGGATATTCTATGTGAACCATATACTATTTTCAACAATTGAACATGATCGTGGTTATCCCTGCCTGTATTCAAAAAGACATAGAATAATAAAAAAAATAAAGACAGCTGGGTTAGTAAGAAGATAGAAGCAAAGGAAACATACCCAATGCTTTTTCTTCTCCTTCATAATTTTAAAAGGCCCCTCCCACTGTATCTGTGCTCAAAGCTCGTAGGAATCTTGCTAGAGGTCCTTTCAGAAATGCACGCAGTGACAACAGTGGACGCTGGCATCCCCTGCTCCCATGGAAGCAGACAAGGCAAGAGGTCTTAATTCTGCTTGAACTGTTTACAGGAGAGAAGCAGAGCACAGGATAGAGCAAATTCGAATTGTTATGACAGTACTAAAATCCAAACCAAAGTCAGTATGTAAATGTAAAGCCATTGAAAAAAGAGGCTTCTAATGTATCACAACTGGAAGGCTAAATTTAATTAATTCTAATTAATTCTAGCTGTTGTACTTTGTCTTACCAGGTCTTGTACCTGCCTCAACCTGTCTGGGCTGAGAAAAAGAATGACAGAAAAATAACAAAAAAGGCATTCATATTTTCTTAAACCAGTTAGAAGCTCATTTCTGAATCCATTTTCTTTGACATTTCATTTAACAAAATATTTTGGAAATTTGGAAGGGTCATTCACTAAAAAACTAATGACAGTATTATAAGCTATAGGAATGCATGCTATGGACACTCTCTTGCTGTGCTAATCTGATTTTTTTATTAACTTTTAATGCATTTGTTCAAGATACTTGAATAATTGTTGAAAAAAGGGATTAATTTTATACTGTCATTTTTCTTGTAGTGTCTTCTAAAAATTACGTTAATCATCAGATGATATAAAATAATAACAATTCATTGTCTCTGTACTTTACATATAATTTTGGAGAGGGTTTTGCATGTGATTCCACAGTAAAGCTTTATCTAGAAAAATATCAAGTATCCTATCAGCCTCAAACTCCACATTTACTTGAAAAACATGTATAAAGTTGTGATTTAACATAAATAATTGTGCATTGTACCAGTGTGGCAAAAAACATCACAGAGCTCTATTTCCCCTAATTAATTTAATTTCATAGTAGCTTTGGTTTATGACATAAGGAAAATTAAGAAAAAGAATATCGTATGTGTGGGTTTCGGTATTCATAGTCCACCTGTGGATTCCATTAGGCACCATGAATTCGTAGCTCTATATATAAATACTTGATCCAATCTTAACGGTTAGGCACCTATCACAAAATAGTAGCGACCTCATCTCCCCCCACTACCTTGATGCAGCTGTCCCGTTGAGCAAAAGCATTTGGCTTTATATTCTAAATTTCTCTTCAGTTTTTTTGCTTTTATTTTGGTTTGGTTTGGTTTGGTTTGATTTGATTTGATTTGGTTTGGGTTTGTTCTCAGCCCTTTTTTCATTTTTGTTTTCCGCTGGTGTAATACTTGCTTCTTTTCTCTGTGTATTGTGGCTTGAGGATACATTATTGATTGCCTGGAAGGCAGAGTAGCTCCTTCTTTATTATAAAACCTCATGCCTATTCAAATTTTGACTAGCCTAGTGATAGTATTCTCAGTATTGTGGCATTACTCCAGATGTGTATTCATCTTGATTGTCCCACTCCCTGGATTATAAGATAATTTTGTCACTGTCTATTCACAGAGGATTTTGGAAGACAGCATAGACTACCCATCTACTGGTTTTATAGCAAGTTGCAGACATAAGCAGTGTGAATTCTCCTGCAGTCAGAACTGGGGCTTTCAGATCTCCATGCTGCCTTGCCAGATTGTGGGGGCCAGCACTCAAGACACATAACAGACAATAATACTTTTTGTAAAGTTTTATATAATTATTTGTGGAATTCTACACTCTATTGTGAAGTTCTATAGGGCATTTCAAATCCCACATAAAACAAATGTTTAATGAGATTTAGTTATGTAAGAATTTGCTAGGAAGGCTGTCTAATATCCTTTGACTAAACAGTACTAATGCTTCACTTCGTGTTACACATTTGGAAAAAATATGATAAAAGGGATAATAAAGTTCAAGCTAATCTGAAATGTAATTTCTTGCAGGGTAGATAAATCCAAGTTAGCAATAAAAGATTGAAACTAGACCTTTATGTCATATGAAAATATAGTAACATCTGGTGATTCCAGTTAAAGGATAATGAGTATGACTCTTTCACTTTGAGTCCTTTTAATATCTAACAATTCTACTTCAATAATTCAAATTAAATCTGCCCATAATGACAGATTGTTTCCTAAGATAAGGCTAGCTTGCATTGTTTGATGTACTTTCTTCATTACTATATCTCACTTTTATCTTTGGTTTAAATGCAAATTCTGTTAAAAACTTAACTTACAATACATTTATGCAAGAACTGAGTACGCAAATAATCTGCAACAGAGACTCCTTTTAGATGGAGAACAATTCAGAGATCAAAAGGACATTTAAAGTAGATACAGTGGAAAAATGATTGAAGGAAAAAACACTTCAAAATATTTCCCAAGATTTTAAGAAATAAATTCAAAGTTCTTAACAACTCCAATTCACATTTTCTTCCCTTTTCTGGGCTCAAGCATTTAGAAATG
Organism: Psittacus erithacus; assembly: GCA_009867235.2. Lineage (NCBI taxonomy): Eukaryota > Metazoa > Chordata > Aves > Psittaciformes > Psittacidae > Psittacus > Psittacus erithacus. Next base: position 9,536 of record WYDI02008862.1, on the reverse strand, counting down.
TACTGTGGTGTATCATCCAGCTGTTATAATTTAAAGTCTACTGACTTTGTTTCTCTTTACAGAAAGGACTGTTGATATCACCCATTTTCCATACCATGGTCCATTCTTGACAGTGTCAGAATATTGCCCACTGGCTCCCACATAGGACAGCCTCCACTGTTTTTATTAACCTTTTTCATTCTCCTTCTGGCAAACTGCAGAGTGTGTCCACCACTGAATGGGACAGACTCAGCATGAAAAGGTTAGATAATAGAAATAAAATTTGGAAGAAAATTTAGAAGAGGGCATGACACATAGCTTAAAGGTTACTAGAGATATATACAGAGCTTAATTTTCATAGTTAGAGGGTTTGAAAAAAAAAGAAGTAAAAGGATCTTGTCAGTTTACAAGGTCCAGCAGCATTTTGGAAAAGAAAAGGGTGTCCACACTGTGTAGTAACAGAGGAAAAAAAGTGCTGTGAGCTTCAAGCAAGACCACTTTTCTATTGTTTGCAAAAGCCATCATCACACACAACTACAGCTTTTAAAATATCTAACCTCCTTACAAGATGTCACAGTGTTCCTGGTTAGTTTTTAAGAAAGAGATCAAAGTCAGATTTTCAGGTCTTGATGTTCTTGTTCACACTGTGTTCTTTCTGTTCCCTTCACAACACTGAACAGAACTCAATTTTCCAAGCAAGCGACAAAAGAGCACATTTGTCACTAGTTTGTTCTTTTATAAACCCTTGAGTGCACTCCAAGAGAGTAATTTGAAAAAATGCTCACTGACTATACATTTAGGAAGCATAGCTCTCTTTAGTGGACTGAATTCTCCCTTCACTGATGTTCTTGTAACACAAACAGGCCCGTCAAGACATCCTCAGCAGGGGTAAAGCGTGACAGGTTTCTTTTTTGAGAAGCTACATCACCAGCAAAGGACCTGTCCTACTTGATTTCAACACATACTCTTCATATTTACTCTACTTTCCTTTTCAGATACTATTTAGTTTTAGTTGAAATAACCTACATTCTACATAAGCTTGATTAATCTATTGCTGAGAACGGCTATCACTGTGTTTAAATCTATTAGGTTAATCAAATGACTTTTTAAGTGAACATGATTGTTGTTGTTCCATTAATAAAAATCTTAACTAGCTAATATTCCTTTTTGTCCAATGATTCTGATTTTTTTTTCTGTTTTTAATTCTATTTTGTTTGATAAAAAGTGATATTCCACATAAGAATACTGGAAATGTAGGCAAAGGTGAGGGATCTGCCAGGTTATTATAACTCTGAGAAGAGACAGAGAGAGAAAGAAAGAATAAAGGAGAAACATTTATGTGACAATTGATATAATAGTAGAAAGGTAATTGCCTCCAAGTTTACAAGGCAATAAATGGCTCTCAGTGCTGATGAACATCAAAGCCATATACATGAAAGGCAGGAGAGTCCTCTGTTCTTACCAGACCTTTGAACTTTAAGTGTAGCATTGCACAGAAACGAATATTAGTTTGTTTGATAGCTTTTTCATTTTATTTTTATTGAAATTTGTATCTTTACCTGGCTCCAATCAAATAGAGAACAGAATGAGAAAATCAGCAAGTCACCACAAATGAAACACTGCCAAAGGAGGAAGGAGGCAGTGGAGACAGACCAAGGTGATGACCAAGCCAAACTGATTTACGGCATTTGTGTTTGTACTGACCCAAGTGAAACAGGGCATCTTCATAATGTCAAAAGTGAGAAAAGAATCATAACATATTCATGTGGTGAAGGAGAGAATTGCCTAGAGGTGCCCCTAAGAGCAAAAAGTTCTAAATTCTATTCTGGACAACCACCAGGCACTGTACTCCATTTCACATTTCAAGTAACAGGTACACAGGCATCTATATAGACCATGTATATAATCATCATGTATTGAGATACATGAAGGAGAAATAAAATCTTAGGGGAGTTAACAGTTCACAGATACTACTGTTTCCAATGTAGAAAAGAACTTCTTATTTCATACTTGAAGATAAATCCTCAAAAGGTGTATAGAATCCACACTTCAACTTCTATTCCTTAAGATAGCTGACTTTAATGAAATGACCAGGCTTAAAGAGATTTCAAGAATTTCCATCTGAACAGTATGAAAGATTATTTCAAAGAAAATCATCCCAGGTACACTAAGTTAGTGGTAACTGTAAATATGTAACCTCTGAAAGTCACATCATGCTAGTTCAAAACATTCTCTACTTCAGCTTTTAGAAGAAGCTGAGGATGAAAATTAACTCCTTTCAGTCTTGCTCTGTAGTCCTGTCCTCCTTAGGAATTCAGCAAGCCTTCCTTCGAAATCTTCTGCATGGAGGCTAGAGACAAGCAGGGCATTTATTTATATGTTTGTCCATTTGTTTTTGTAAAAAGCCAGTAGCTCTATACTGAGAGTTACATTATTTATAAAACAAGACCCTTACATCTTAAAAAAAAAAAAATAAAAAAAAAATTACCTGCCCAGAGAATAAGAAATTATCACGTCAATCATTAGTCATAGTCAATTACCTTCAGGTGCAGGTGTAAAGTCACACTGGTATATATGACTAAACAATATCTACTATTTCAGCCAATTCCATTCATTAATTTGATTTCTGATCTGAATAAAAAGAAAAAACCCGTGAAATCTTGTGTTCTTAATCTAATACTTCTTTTTAGATCCTAATGAGCTACTAGTGATTTAAGAATTCTATTTCACAACTTTGTGCACAGTTTTATTGATCTATGACAATGACAAATGTTACCATTTCACAGCTCTGCTTTTTATAGTACTCTGTAGATGTGGATGCATTTCCAATAGTCAGTGTATTAGTCTGTCCTGTTATTTCCCACAAACTTTTTCTTAGCTTTATTTTTATTTTGTTTATTTCCTGTTCAGTTGTTTTTAACAAAAGTGAAGTGTCTTAATAACTTGGTCACAGATTTTTCTAACAAATAGGGAATTGTCAAGATGACTATTTTTCGCAAGCACTTTTTTACAGCATAAATGATGAAAATCAGCAGCTTTCTAGCTCAAACAAAATTTAAAGGCTTAAACTAGGCAAGACTTGAGGGAATGGTCTGGGGTATGCTGGTAGTCAGGGTAAATGATTGGAAAAGTCCTTTCTGCTGCTTCACTCTACAAGTCTATGAGACTACTTCGGTACTTACAGAAAAACACCCAGGCATCATTGTTGCCAGGGCCACAGCTCCAAAACTGCCATTCTCCTAACAAAACTGGCATTCAGCAGCATGCTCATTCACATACTTTGCATGGGGTTGCTATGGTCTTGTTATGAAGAGATGAGGAAGGTTACTAGAAAATCCTTTTTTTTTTAATGACCACAAAGGACTCTTGCCACCAAACAAACTTTATGCTGCTAACAGTCACTAAGTGTAGTTTCCTGCTCCTTAGTCCTTTTCAAATGGTACTACAGTTCCTTCCTTCCTGTTGAAATAATGTCCCACAACGCAATCTTTGAACATCCTCCAGTGGAAACAACTTGCAGAAATACTTTCTAGCAATCTCCAAAGTCACTTGCACTTGACCAAGTTGAAATGCAATTTTTACTACTGGCCCTTTTCCATCTGAAAATGCCTGTGTTGCATAAATCCTTTTCAGATGTCTTATTATTAAACTGGATTTTTAATTGTTATTTCATGAGTAAAATTAGGATTACATGGCCAATACATTTGGCCACATAATGCAGCATTTCAGTTTTTACAGTCGTAATTCAGTTACTTCCAGCATTAAGCGTGGACACATCTCATAATGTCTCCTTTCTTACTTCCAGTTACATAATCTGAGATATCAAAAAATTATTATTTGTTCTAATCTGATGGTGGTTCTCATTGTGTGTCCACTTACGTAAATAAGATCTGACTGGAGATGTGATGAACTGGAGAGACTGTGTCAGTAAACACTATTAGCATCTTTAAGACTTTTTTTGGACCATTTGAGATAACATAGGTGAAAAAAATACCCAGTGGTGGCCGTCTTTGCCTACCAAATTATAAGTGAAGTCAGATAACTACCTTTAGTGTACAATATGAGAATTAAAAAATACAGTCAATATTACTGTCTACTATTTTTATTTTCTTCAGGCTTGATAATCTGGATTGCTGTCTCCAATTGCATATCTTCAGCTAAAGTCAATGGTGTCTCCAAATCTCAACATTTCTATTCAGCCCTGGAGCTCTGGAGTACTGTGTTGATTTTGGGATATCTGATACAAAAAAAATATAGGCACACTTGAGTGAGCCTAGTGCAAGGCTGTAGTCAGGGACTGGAGCACATACTGTATGAAGGACAGGTCGGGAAAAGTTAATTTGTTCTTAAAGGAGGAAGCTAATGGGATCTGAAGAAGAAAAAGTTAGTGTGATTTTATTGCTTCAGCTACCTATTGAGGTGATACTATTGCTGCCTTCAACTACTCATTGAGAGTCTATAGAGAAGACAGAGGCAGACTTCTGAGGTGCATAGAGTTAGGATGAAAGGCACAGTCACAAGTTGTAACGCAGGAAATTCCAATCAGTTATTAGGAAAACATTTTCCCCCTGAGGGTAATCCAGTAAGGGGAGACTTCAAAATCTCTACATCTTTGGCCTTGAAGAGAAAGAAAACTCATCTGGACAAGTCCCTGAGTAACTGTGCTGGCCCTGACTTGAGCTTCAGGCTGGACCAGATAACTGTCAAAAATCTGTTCCAACTCATCCTTCCACAGTTCTGCAGTTCTTGAGCTGAGACGAGCTTGATGCTCGTCTGCCTGGTAGGCACTGATCACAGTGTGCCCAGACCCTGCTCCTGTCCTGCAGTTGCAAAATGGGCAAAGCCACACATTCTTAAGGGGTGTTCTTCTCCTTGCTGTATCTGCATTAGACTGACAGACACAGTGCAGTTCAAACCTAAATGCACCATGCATGAAAACACTCCAGGTATATGAGATACTTGATAATCTATGAATTATTTTCAATCCTCAATATAGTTGATACACCAAAGTTAAATATAGTGTTTGTCATTCATTGCTCTTTTCGCCCACACACTTATTATTTCACAATTCATCACAGCACCCTTCTGAGCAGCTGAATTGCATAATTTTCCCATGTATTAACGTTTTGTTTAACAATTTAATAAAAAATTACTCTCTTAAGAAGTGGTAGTAAAGCATAAGCGTATCATTGTGAGAGATACATTTGCTGAAAAAATAATTTGCTCTTGAAAAAAATACATGTGTGCCAGGGAAGGAATTGTAAAGCTGTGAAAAATGAAACTGTGTAGGTGCTGTTGGCCTCTGAGTCAGCAGCTAACATTTCACAAAAAATAGCATCTTAAGCCTAAGCGCTCCCCCTACATGCTCTGAGCCACCCTCTCTGCATAACTGTACACCTTCTGACTGCTGCAGTCTGACAGTGCCTGAGAGCTTATAGAACTGAAAGTGTAGCAAACTGATTCACTCTAAATTACCAAAGTGCAGCCAGTCAAGCTGAAGAGGCATTTACCACAAAAGCAACCTCTGCCACGGACTGGGTAGGAGGAGCTGACAGCACACGTATTATTGCAGAGAGACTAGCAGTTTTCTCTGTGGCTGAAGGTGAAGTACCTGCAAGTGGGTCAAATGATTTATTTCTTTTATAAAAGAGGACAACCAACAATCAATAATTAACACAGACATACAAAAAGAAAGGATTTGTTGGAAAATTTCATTTTTACTTTTTATGATTTTAAATTATTTATGCAGTGGTGGCACAGTATATCAGCAAGTGCTGTTTCATAAAGAAGGTTAGCTCTTTACTGTTATACAGCATTTGTAATAAAAGACCTGCTAGTTTTGCTATCTGCTGGCACTCAGCCATCCTCAAATATGGTCACAATGCCCTGGAAACTGTGTTTTCTTCTACGCCCAGTTCCTTTGATAGTGGGAAGACACCGTGACACAGAGCGGTTCTACTCTGAGTGCCTCAGATAAATCCAAACTGTCAGATATTGCTGGTCAAAGGTAAATGGGATATCAAGAAAAAAAGAAAAAAAAAAAAGAAGCAACAAAGGAAAAAAAAAGCAGTGCTGACCTTTTCTGCAGTGCTCTCTCAGCAGTCATTTTTTCATACAAGTTTAGCTGCTCACATAGCACCGAACAGAACAGAAAAATCTCTTTCTGAATACAGCATGTCCTCTTTTGATTAGTCTTTTGTGAGGAATTGTTGCCACAGCTTTTGAGGATGAGTAAAGTCTAGCATAAAGATACATTTATGAATAAAATATGATATTTTTAAGCAAGCTTTAAAACATCTAGAGGAAATAATGCAGTTTACAAAGAAATCCATACTCACTGAGTATGCTACATCTAAGGATGTGAAAAACACCTGAGCCAAAGTATGCCCTTCATACTCAAAATGTAAAACAGTGACCTGAAAACGCTAATAGGAAACCCAAAGAGGACATATTGGAGGGGAAAAATGTTTACAGAAGTAAAAGATTCAATTGCTGGACTAAAAATAAATCACAAGTCAAACTGAGTGTGTGAGTTACCAGCTCCTCAAGGAGTAGGCAGAGGGTTGGTGCAAATGCAGAGCCAGTGAATCTGCACAAAGCAGTATTGATTTCTTTGCTGACATCTGTGGCATTTTAAAATCAGAATACTATATGCAACAGTTTCTCCCACAGAAGCAGAGCTTTGACTCACTGCAAAATGTGAGAGAGAATTTCTGTGAAGTCTTTGAAAAGGAGGCATCCTTCTGCCAGACCTCATGTGTCATTGCTGTTTTCCATTCCTTCTTTTTTTTTTTAATTTTTTCCTAGTGGTTTCAATGCAAAAATCATCAAGTCTCTTGTTGCTTTAAGAGATAGATACACTTTTATTCATAAGACATGATCAGGTAGAATGGCCTTTATTGTCCATTTAAGAAGACTATAGATGCAAAACCCCAGACTGGGTAGTGGGCAAGAATCAGTTATTCATTCAGAAACATCTAGAGCTAGTCAGATGATCTGTCTGCATAACAAATAAAGCTGATGATTTGTCCTGCTTTGTTGAGTGCATGATTCATGATTATATGATTACTCATGAGGCTCATGAGAACACTATTTGATCAAATCCAAAAACAATCTAAAGAGGAATAGCTGAAACATTTGGACCTTGATATGAACATATGTGTATGTTTTAAAATATGAATAGTCCTATTTAGGTAATTTGATTGATCTTGGTCTTACAGTTTTTCATGTATAAGTACATTGCTGGACAAGAGAGATAAGACACTTGAAATAAGATGCATGAAAATTAAGCAAATTAGTGCAGATTTGCACAAGGTGGCAGTGGCTTGACGGTGTAAGAACTGCTCCAATTCAGTCTGTGAACATAAACCATCTGGTAGCCAGTCAAACCAGACATACTGCATGGGCAACTGGGATACCCACTGCTCTGAGGGACCGAGCCAGCCAGCCAGCCTGTCAGCCTAAGTGTCCCAACACAAACTTCTGTTTGCTGTAGAATGAAGACTATGCGAATAAATATGATATCACTGTTGAAATGGCTTGAAATCAAGTGGTGGAATGAAGAAGGAAGGAGCTAATGAACTACAGATGTAGTGCTACAGTATGGTCTGATGTTACTAAATGGAAAGCCAAGTCTCTCTTCTGACATGGGCAGATAAATATTGGAGTATGTCACTGAAGAATTGTCAGTACCCCTGTATTGGGTTTATGTGGCAGTATTTGTAGCAGGGGTACTGCAGGGGTGACTTTATGAAGACACCAGGAGCTGCCCCCATGTCACACAGAGATATTTCCAGCCAGTTTCAAGACAGATCCACCACGGTCCAAAGCTGAGCCCATCAGTGATGCTGGGCACTCCCCTGTGATGTTTGAGAAAGGGTAGAAATCACTGCAACAACTGTGAGAGAAGAGTGCAAATATGTGAAACAGCCCTGCAGGCAACAAGGCCACAGAAGGAGGATGGGGAGGAAGTGTTCCAGGCACCACAGCAGATGCTTGCCAGTGGCTGCTGGAGAAGCCCATGGAAAAACAGGCTGACACCCTGCAACCCAGAGAGGACCACATCAAAGCAGACATCCACGCTGCAGCCCAAAGAAGACCCCACACCAGAGCAGATGCTCCAATCTTATCATCTCAGTGGCCCTTTGCTGGACTGTCACCAGCTGCTCCATATATCTCTTCTACTGGGAAGCCCAGAACTGACCACCGTAGTCCAGATGAGTCTTACCAATACTGAGTAGAGGGGAAGGATCATATCACTTGACCTGCTGGGACCACTCCTCCTAAGGCAGCCCAGGATACCATTAGCCTTCTTTATCTCTGCCTCATTGTCAAGGTCATTAATGAAGTTGTTAATCTATACTGGTCCCATTATTGATTCCTGGGTATGCCACCCGTGATAGGCCAACTGGATTTTGTGTCTTCTATCACAACTCTTTGGGTTTGCAATCCAGCCAGTATTCAGTACCCCTCACTGTTCATTTATCTGTTTGTCAATGGCAATGTTAAGGGAGACAGTGCAACATGAAAGATGCAATTAGCAAGTACAGATATCCATCATGAAATTACTGTTACTGCCAACAACTAAAAATAGATCTAATTTATGGCTTTTCTGACAGCAGTCTTACATTTGAATCAGGGAAGAAGCATTCTGGTGTTCATTCTAGTAAGCTAAAAACATAAACAGGTAGTTTAAACTCTCCTGGCATATCGAAAGATTGTTTCTCCTTTGCATGAAATTTATCAGTCATGGTTGTTATTAACCATGATCCCTTTCACATCATGCAGCCATTTTTTTCTTTCCAAGGAGCTAGTCTTTCTTTATAAGCTTGGTAGTTCCCTTGGAGAATGTTTTCTATGGTTAATTTTTTCCTAATTCCTAATTTTCTCTTTATCTCCAGATATCACTAGTGACAAACTCAGCATCATCTTCCTACTGTTTGTTTATGCCTTCTGCCTCTCTTTTTTGGTTATATGTGATTTTGATTATGAAATGTTTATTTTCTTCTGCTTGTGTTGAATATTCTTCACCTGTTGTGAAGTTCACCTGCTCTAGTATAATCTAGTCACATATAATTCTGTATTAGTTACAGGTACTGTGGAAAAAAAAAAATGACCACATGGGAAAAAATTACTATATAATGGAAGTATTTCATTTTCCTTGATAAACAGCCACACAATGAAGTACAGTATGTAATAGAACACTGGACTATGAAGACAATGAAAAGTACACAGAACAACATCACAAGTAGGGATCTATGAATCCTTAAAGATAATCAGATTCTTTGCCATTTTTATGGGTGTTTCCACAAAACCTTTGAAGTGTTTTATAGTGGAACATCATGGCACTTATGAACTGATATATCAAGATGAGAAAATGAACATGAGTCGACAGTGTGTGCTCACAGCCCAGAAAGCCAACCATCTCCTGGGCTGCATCAAAAGGAGCATGACCACAGGCCGAAGGAGATGATCCTGCCCCTCTACTCTGCTCTCATGAGACCTCACTTGGAGTATTGTGTGCAGTTCTGGTGTCCTCAGCATAAAAAGGACATGGA
>WYDI02008860.1:73303-110691 GCA_009867235.2 Psittacus erithacus | reverse complement strand
ATTGTTCAGGCAGGATTTCCCCTTAGTGAAGCCATGCTGGCTGTCACCAAGCACCTTGTTGTTTTTCATGTGCCTTAACATGTCTTCCAGGAGAATCCACTTCAGGATTTTGCCAGGCACAGAGGTGACACTGACTGGTGTGTAATTCCCTGGGTCATCCATTTTCCCTTCTTGAAAATGGGGTTATATTTCCCTTTTTCCAGTCATCGGGAACTTCACCTGACTGCCATGATATTTCAAATATGATGGACAGTGTTTTAGCAACTTCATTTGCCAGCTCCTTCAGGACCTGCAGATGGATTTCATCAGGCCCTATGGATTTGTGCACATTCAGGTTAAGATGGTCTCAAACCTGATCCTCTCCTACAGTGGGCCTATAGTCTTCATTCTCACAGTCCCTGTGCCTGCCTTCCAAGACTTGAGTGGTGTGGTCAGAGCATTTGCCAGTTAACTCCGAGGCAAAGAAGTCATTAAGAACCTCAGCCTTCTCCAAATCCAGGGTAGCCATTTCTCCTGATGACTTCCGGAGGGGGTCTGCGTTGTCCCTAGTTTGTCTTTTATTTGCTACGTAGCTATAGAATCCCTTCCTGTTACCTTTAACATCCCTAGCCAAGTTTAATTCTAACTCAGCCTTAGGTTTCCTAACCTGGTCCCTCACTTCCCAGACAGCATCCCTGTATTCTTCCCAGGACACCTGTCCTTGCTTCCACCTTTTATAAGCCTCTTTTTTCCTTCAAATTTTCCTCAGCAGCTCCTTATCCATCCAAGGAGGTCTCCTGCTGCGCTTCCTTCTAGTTGGGATGCAACACTTCTGAAGTTGTAGTAGGAGATCAGGGAACACTACTGACTCCTGACTTACAAGGGCCTTCAAGTAGGTTTCTGATTCCAGAAGCTTCAAACTTACATTTAATTGCTTCCCCGAACCAGGGCCTCAACCATGAGTCATACCTTTTTTTAACTCTACCTAGATCAGCACTGAAACATCAACTGTATTTCTACTTACAATTTTTTGTGACATCATCAATGCATAAACAAGACTTCTGCAGCTATTTTTTCCACCCTTGCCTGCAAATAGTTTTCATCAAAACGGCTGAATCAAATAACTATCCAAAATAATGCAGATATCTGTTTATCTTACTATAAGGAGAAATAAGACACACATTTATACACTCTTAGCGATGCACACATATATTCTAAGGGGATGAAGTGCTGCCTTCATTGCAAATGACAAAGAAACCAGATGGGAGCCTCTTCTCCCTCCACAAGGGAAAACAGCTGTAGTTTCTGTATTTAGATGTCCAGAAAAAACTTTATTATGCTTTCTCTTTCTTGGTTTTTCCCATCATCTCTCTGCCCCCCTCTTCTCTTTCAGTTTATCAGTTCATCACATAGCAAATGCAACATCTCTGTGATACATCTCCCTTTCAGATTTCATTGACCTATGACCTGTAATGTCCCTCTTTGCTTCAAGTACTTTTATTTATGCCATTCCCAGAACCTATACATTTTTATCTAAGAAACAGTATTCTCTCCTCAGTTCCTGTGGAGCACACTTTGCAGGTACCATCAGTTCAGAAAAAGCAGTCACACAATATATGAGATTGTGACAAGGTATAATGTAATGGTAGTTATGTGAACCTCCAATAAACTAGTGGTACTTCACAGATTACTTGGAGAGAAAGTCTTTTAGCGTGCTTGAAGAAGTATGAAATGAATTTCATTTCCTTCTCATTTGCCTTGCTTTTGAAAGGTTTCATGCAAGATATGTGACCAACTATTATAGTACTAATCCATCCATGACAGAGCTCAATTTTCCTTGAGAATTTACTTCTGAATGGGCTGCAGAAAAACTTGAAAGCTGAAAATTAAAGTACACTGAACAGAGCAAGCACTGAGCTGTGGGCAGCTGTCTGTCAAGAAAACCAGTTGGAACAAAAATGTAAATTAGATTTTATTTTTATTTATGTTTTTAAAGCAATCTACAGAAGTAAAGTTTTATAGCCTTGTGTGTAAACAAGAGCAATGAGATGGAAGTGATGGCAAGCTGCTGTTGTTATGAGTTATTCTCATTAAAGTAAATAAAAAAAAAAGGGCTAGGGGTTACTGACAGTTTTAAAACAGAGCACTGTATTGCATTTAGTCACCTATTATTTATTATGAGCAGAAACTCTGTGGTAATTCAGGCGGTGATTTTATTCTCCTTTCCCCTCATGTCACTTGCCAGATAACTTTGGCATGTTATAGTCAAAAGCCTTGAGTAGGGTCCTGGGTGGCTAAAATGGATTTTAGAATGCATAGTGCAATTTAAGATAATACTATATAAATATAGTGCTCAGAAGCGCAAAGTAAGCCTGTTACTGTTAGAGTACAGACAAGGCTGTGATGGCACAATGATAACTAGCCCACCCCATAATGGAGATAGTATGCCTTATGCCATGCAGTGCGGGCAGGAAGCCTGCAGTTCTTCCCTCTGCTGGTTCTTGTCAGAGGAACAAGGAAGAGAGAGGAGATGGATGGGACATCAGTCAGGGAAGGCAGCATGTTCAGCCCATTCTACACCAGGGAAGACACCCCATAAGAGGATTTAAAATGTGACTGCTTTAATTGATACCAAGAGCTGGTCCCACTTCAAATGCACTGGGATCAAGATAAATGAACAGGAGGCTGGTTTCACACACGTGCTTCCCATCTACCCTGTTTATACAGACACCATCATATGTGAAAGTCAGGGTGGGATTTCCTTAGTTCTGACTGTAGGTGCTGCAGTAAAGATATTTTAAAGTGAGATAGTCATCATGGCCTGGTCAAGGGGGAAAATCAAATCCTTACGGATCATGCTTCATTTGACCCTTCTTAAATATGAGCATAAGATGAATATTGTTCCAGAAACTCGTATTTTTCTCCACCGGATGTGAAGGAGTCTGGGTGAGTAGCTCAGATGGAAATGTTTACATGGAAGCAAAGCAGTCTCATTCTGGTATGTATTCTTACATTAGCAATAAAGTGATTCTCATGTTGCAACTTCCTGTACAAAAGGACTAATTTCTTCACAAATATTGACAAATTTAATCTTGGCCTAAAAAGCTCTCTAGTTTGACTCTGAAAAGAGCTATTTTTGTGGCACATATGATTACATTCTACTTCTGCCCTACAGCAAAAAATGCAAACATTTGTGAATTTGCCTGAGGCAAAAAGTTACATGTTGTCTTCAACATCTGATAATCACTGCCCTGGAGAATGAAAGGTGAAATGGAAGGCTAATTGGTGAAACCAGGAAAACATGAGATTCCCTCCCTCTGAACAGAATTGCAAGTAATAGGACAGATCAGTAGAGCTGCAGCAATTTATGCCAGTTGAGAATATGACCCAGAGCTCATTTCTTAAAAATATTAACTTTTTTCTCCCAATAAATGTTACAGATATTATAAACTGGAAGAGCAAAATGTGTCCATTCCTTTGCCATTGCATGACATTGAAGAAACATTCCTGAAAATATTTTTCAGTGCTTTGACAAGTACATTGTTCTCAAATCCCTACGGAAAAACTTCAAGGCATTGGCCACAGGGAAGCTTACAGCATCTATGAAATGTTTCCCATAAAGTTGGCCAGTACTGAAAGAACTTCATCAGAAGGAGAGGAATTTTTGTGAAGATGGTATTTGATCGGTACTAGCCATGTCAAACTTTTTCACACTCAAGTTGAAATAATTAATCCCAGTCCCAAGACTGAGCCCAAAAAATATTTACAAAAATTCATGAAAACATGTTTATTCCACACAAATGTTTTACGTGGTGTCTGTTACACAGTTATACTTTTCTGTATTTATTTCCAAGTAGTTTCTGTACTTAATTTCATCCCATCACAGTTCCACTCATCATTTTATATGTCTTGGGGTTTTTTTATCTATATTAGAAAAAAAAAAAGAAAAAAGCAAAAAGCAAAAGGCTTGTAATGAAATAGTTAAAAAATGTCACAGGTATTTTTCTTTTTTAATAAGTTAAGTATTTTCACAGAGATGTTTATTTGTATTTATAGGCATAAATTGACATAGTATAGACATATATTGTCATGAAAAGTCCTAGTACTGTATTGGAAAGATACTTGTATGAAACCAAAGTTAATAGTGTCCCATTAAGTCAAAGATCTCATTTACTTTTAAGACTCTGAGATTCTGGAAAACATATATTGTCTCTTTTTACTTTCAGATATCTTACATCGTTGGCAATAAAGAATTGCTTCATTGTAAGATAAGGTGTTGTATTATTAAAGGGAAGCGTAGTCTGCCTGAATAAGACCATCACCATCTCAAAATTTTTTGTCTCTTTCAGGATAGCTTATATTTAACATTTGTGTTGCAGGATCTCAGTTATCAGTGTCTATGAAATGGACATTTTTTGCTGTAAATGAGGATAATTTGCCAGGTCTCCAGCAGCAATCGTATCTTAAAGTTTTACTGGCAAAGAAGGCAAACAGGCTGCAATGCTGAATCTGTGTTGTCCCATCCAGCCCGATGTTCTGCCTTTATCAGTAACTGGTGCTGAGGTCTTCAAGGGTGGTGAAGGGCAACGTGCTTCTACAGTGGTCTCTGCAGGAGAATTGCTTCTTACTTTCCAGAGTCTCTGCTGGCAGTTTCAAGAATTACAAACTTGAATATTTTCTTTTCTATTTATAATCCAGGCTGTGGAATCTTATCCAGCAGTTTCTATCTTTGGTGAATTTAAGTACCTGAAGACAGAGGAAGGTAGAAAAGTAAACTCGCTTCAAAGAAATGAAGTACAGAAGGAAGCTACTTCTGTCTAAAATTCCATTCATTTGAATACAGAACTAAAGTGATATTTTCTTGCACAAACAAATAAACAAAATTTCTCCCTACTTTTTTTCTTTCTGTCATCGGGTGTTAATGGCATCCATTTACAAGTTTCTTGGGCCACAGGTCATATAGTGTTGGAATTCATGCCAATCCTAAGTGACATCATATGCATTGTAGAGTACAAACCGCAACTGTTTTCAAAGTGGTTTTGATATATGTTTTTCTTGCTATGAAAAAAAATATTTCTGACAGAAGAAACTTGCTTCTATTTTAGATTATTGATATTTTCAATTACTAATATTAACTAGACATTTGCATCCACTTAAGGGCAAGTGGATTAACATAAATCCTAAGAGACAGTACTTCTGCTGCACAGATAAGCTGTATGATAAAGACTGGATCCTGCTTAGTATCAAATACCTATTGCAAGCTTCTGAGCTTTTTCAGCAAGTTTTTAACTTTTACCAACACTAATTTTCTTAAATGTATCCTGTCAGTTCAGATTCTTCCACTATCATGAATCACATTTTGTCATAGTCACAATGAAATACACTTTCACATTAATCTGAAGTGGCTTTTCATCTGGGATTATTATTTATGCAACTGTGCATTAAATAAGACATATTTCAATAAAAATATTTTTTAATAAAGATTTTAAGACTTTCCCTTTGCGGATTTTGTTCCAATCTCTGTCTTTCTCCCTGTTTTTTCACAGAAGATGAATTCTAAATTTATTGGAAAATAGTTGTCAATTTCAAATTATTCTAAATTTCTTGAGGAATCGTTGATAACATTAACTCTTTCTTTAATTCTGCTGCTAGGGAAAACTCAGTTCCTACTGGATTGCAAACCACAGTGCTTACCTGGGTAGGAGAGTCATAAATTAAGTTTGAAATGCATTAGTTAATAGAGCATCTACAACGGTACCATAGTGCATTCTCCCTTTTCCAATAACAGTGGTTAGATGCTTGCACATATATGAAAGACAAACATAATTTTACTCAGTGGTAAGTGTATGGAACATATTATGATGTGATTTTGAGGACTCTTTCTAGCCTAAATTACTCAAGGTCTAATTGCAGCTATCCCCAGGCACCAAAATAGATAAAAATCAAAAAGTGTCCCTTTATAGTTTGAAAAATTTCATTTGAAGCTTAATTACTGAGCTGGGATAGGACAAAACTGTATTAATTCCCAATTCTGCCATAAAATCTTAGTGCCATCAGAATTGGAAATAAATGTGCACAACAGAAGATTCAGCCAGATGCTCAACGAGATTTCCATTTTACTCACACACCCACAAAAGATGGCCAAGTTTGACGATGGATGATCAATATGGTTTTCAGGCTCTTAACAGGAAAGAACAATATATATCATACTGCCTTGTCTCCAAACACAGGTTTCTCACTAATTTTGACACAAACTGCTTTCAATCAATATGCTGTATGAATCATGATTTGGGAACATCAAGAAGATACTACTTTCATACTGTATCTGATAAATCAGCTCTGAAAGAGAAAAAAAAAATTGTCTTGGTGTTTATGTAATTTAATCAAATCCTGTGTTTGTTATTACATTAATATGAACAAACACAGTTTCATATATTGTAATTTTTGGCTGAAATACGTTCCCATGAGGAAAAGAAATGTGCCAGAATATTATTTTTAGGTAAAAGGTTATAGATATACTTCAGGGGGGAAAAAAGAAAACAAAACAAAATACAAAACCCCCAACAAAACCTTACCTAAACTAGCAACCAAAAAACCCTAAACCCCACAAGACCAAAAACCAACTGGCAAATATACAAATGCACTGTGAATTTTATCTGTTAATTATACAGGTTAGGGTGGGAAATAATGACACACAAACCACTCAGGTATGTAACCTGCTAAGACATTTTAAGGAAAAAAAAGCCAGAACAATCAACAAGTAACACTTATACTCACTTGCAGCTCTGAGTACCTTTGAAAATTTAGTTCTTTAATCTCTTTATATATCATTTCTTTGTGTTCTGTAAAATGGCAGTGTTATGTCTCTCAACTTTGCCTAAAACAGAATAATTTCTGTGTTTGAACACCACTTAAGAACTTGCACTACTACTGTGATGAAAATCATCTGTAAGTAAATGCAGGTGAGAATCTGTTATAGCCATTGTCTATCTCTTTACTTCTGATTCAACTGCAGAAGCAGGTTTATTTGTCTTCCAGTGGAAATTTTGGAAGCTTTTGTTTCTGCAATATCTTTTATTTTTGCTCATACGTCAAAACCATGACCAGAATATTTGCATTAGTCATAAGAATTCCTTAAGGTCTTGTAATTCTAGACATACTATAAAAATACAAGTTATTTACTTTTCTTGTTTTCCTCTTTTCTTTTTTTTTTTTTTTATGAGAACTTGAGGCAAGTGACTAAGCTTTTCCAGCATGGAAAAAACAGATATGTAGGGATACATACTTTCAGACTGTATGATTTTATTGTAGTTCCTACCGACTTGTAGCTTTGAAACACATATTGGTACTGTGTTTAGAAATCTGCTGATAATCATCTATAGAAATGAGGATAAAAAGAAAAGACCTACAAATACAACAGAAGCAGGGAAGCAGGAAGAGGGAGAAGACTGCAGAATATTAATATAAAATCCAGCAACAAAGAGAAAGGACCACGGGAAATAAGCAACTCATAGGAACTCATGCTGGGGCTTTTGTTACAGAAGGAAGAGCCTGGAAAACAAACACAAGCATAAAGACTGTGCTCAGTGTGTGCCTTCAAGCCATTGGCATTAATTAAGATTCTATGGCTTACAAACAATTATGACATAATTAAAGTGAGATTCTTTCTACAGTAAAACAATAAGAAATGACTTTTAGAAAGTGTGGGAACTATTAAAACAGCACATCAGTACCAAAATGAGCAATATTTACTAGTATTAACGCTATTAAAATGCCTTTTGAAGACAAACTTATGCAATTATTACTCAGAAAAAACTCACACTTCGAGATACAGAACAGTGATAATTAAATCTCTTTCTCAATATTTCTCTGGTTTTGGTGTTTGACAGAATGGAGTCTTTAAAAGAATCTATTTTAATGGTCTTGAATTAGCAAGATTTTCAAACAGAGAAAGTGCACTTGGCAGGAGGTTGATATCTACTGAAAGCTTTATTATTGATATTATTATGTAGGTTAGGAAGCTGCTTTAAAGCCCCATTCTACAGAGGCATACCCATGATGTCTAAGTACTGCAATATCTTGCAATGTTTCAGAGGTTAGATATTATGCATTTAAGCTGAGTCTCCTCTTCCTGCAGGAGGTCTGGAGCACAGTATAGATTCTTCTTACATTTATGCTATTAAGATTTTGGGGAAAATAACTTACCTTTACCTTTAAATAAAGTCTTATTTTGCTTGACATTGTAGATTTAAACAAAGAAAAGAAAACAAACAAACGACTGCACCATTCCTGAAAGAAGATTTTGTGCAAGGAAAACACCATCAACAAAAAACATGAAAAAAAAAAGCAGCAGCAAAGACTGAAAGAGTGATTTGGCTTGAAATGAGCGTCTAGTCTTGAGTCTAGTGTTCAGAAGCAGAAAAGATCAGATTTCATGGTTATTATTATTTGCATTTTTCATTACACAAGAATGTTCAGCTTTAGATTATAATTGCATTAGGGGAGTGAAAATATTATTCTTCATTCCTATACAATAATATATGCATTTGTTATAAGAGCTTGGAAAGGCAACAGGGTGATTGCTGCTTGTGATTGACAGTGAGTGAACATCTCTATTGCACATATTATTGCAGGGGATATGACTCTTTGTGCCATGGCATGGTCTTTTTATGATAAAATTCAATCTTTGATACTATTTATTCATTCTGCATCAATTTAATTAAAGAGATGTGCAGTATCATTTAAGTAGCATGATGCAAATTTGGGTTATGTAGAAAAGAAAAAGGTCAAAGCCTGGTATGAGCAATAATATTTTTACTATATTTTAACGTATGTGAGAGTAAAAAATGTAGATAAGAGTAATTGCAATAACAATTAAAAATATAAAAATGTGCTTATGAATTTAAACATGACGGAACTTCTCTAACAAAATATTTTTTGCATTAATAAGCATGGCTGATGGGAAATAATAATAAAAAAAATGTTCACAGTCAAATCTTTGGGTCATACTGTCTTGAATTTTCATGTTTCTCCAAACAAAGATGAAGTGATCCATTTCATGTCCATTGAAAGTCAGAAAGTAAGCTTGGCTGCCCTGGAAGCATTTGTTGTAAAGCTCATGTAATCTTGGTTCAGATTCATTGCATTTTCTACTGAATTTCCCCTGATTCTATAGTTCAAATCATGGGAGATTTACTCCAGGTGCAGACCTGAACCATAGTTATATGAGACTCATTAGAAAATCTCATTAGAAAGTACCTTTATTCAAGTAGATTCTGGTCAGTTTTGAACACATTGACAATCGGATGTGTTGTAAAATATTTTAGTAGTATGATTATTTGCTTCAACATAGGAACATCTATGAGTATAATGAAGAAAAACTGATTCTCAGTCACTCATACGCTACACTGTTTCAGGAATGATATCTTCTTCATGAGAACCCCACTCAGACTGGTATAGTACAAGATAATGTGTTCATGCTGCAGGAATTTTAAACTCTAATACTGGTGGTGTGTTGTCCTGCAAAAAGAGCTGTCTGAAATTGACTGAATTTAATCAAAAGGTCCTACTTCATTGCAAAAGGCTAGATCTGCTGTGCATAAATCTCAGAGGAGACTGCTGGCCCAATCAGCCTTGCATTTCAACTTAGCAAAGCCGAGTAAAGCCCTCCTTGAAATTCATGGTTAGACAAATGCAATTTTAGTTAGGCGCATATTATTTCACAGGAGCTAGCTTGAGCACTTGTTGACCTAGCTGGTTTGCTCTGTTTTGATCCTCCAGGCAATAACAGAGCATATTGGCATTATTTTTTCAGGTCAATCCTGTCCTTCTTCAGAAACTGTAGCTTCCTGAGAGCTATTCAAGCACCAGAAATGATGTATTTGCCCTTCACAGATACAAGAAGGTTTTGCCTCTTTTCTATGTCAGTGAAACAGGGAGCTTCCTTACTCCAGCAAGGAACTCTGTCTATGAAAACTTTATTATTTACCACTAGGTCCATTGTAACTCTTTTTTGTTTAAAGTGTTAAACTGGAAAAAGTAATGGACCTTGTTTTCTTACTATTGTACAGTAAGGAAATTTGCAAGGTCAGCAAAACTACAGCTGTTTATGCATAAATTGGTCTAAAGACTAATAATCGGTCTTGTCATCTCAACAGCAGACTAAAAAATGTTCTCTGCTTAACCTTTTTTTCTTTTTTATTGTATTTCCCCCCTCCCCCCGCTGAAACAACAAAGTACTGAAACTTTATTTAAATAACCTGATATTTTCCCAGATACTGTCTTAATGTAGAAGTGGAAAGAAAAGCATCTTGCACAAAGTTCTTTACAAAGCAGGGTATTTCTGAAAAAAATCCATTGTAGTGAAGACCATAATCTTAGCTGGTGATGCTGCGCAGCGTCTGAACCTAAAATTAATTAATCTGCAAATTCAGATAGTGGGCTGTTTCTAAGGCAATGGTTATTATTAGTAGATTAAGCATAGAGCCTTCTCTGAAATACAGACTGCATTAATGGGCTACCATTAATTTGCCATACTATAAATACATGTTTAAGGATCGCACGTAGTCCTTAGATTATTAAACTTAAGGTCTACTTTCACCTCATTCCTCACAGCAAGCTTATTCATTCTTTCCTACCACTTCTTGTAAAGGGAATTTCTTTCAAGAATTGTCTTAACATATATTTAATCACTGAAGAAATCACATGGTATCAGAAGAAAATTGGTCTTGTAATTCGAATAGGTGCAATGGCCATAACAAAAATTGAGGTGATTTCAACATACTAAAAAAATATACTTCAAAATACTACACCTTTCCCTTTTCTGTTCACTTGCAACTTTAGCTACTGGCAAACTACAATAGCATAGGATCAGGACTTTGACATTTATAGTATTATGCAGAATAGGAGTCACATCTTGGTACAAATTTTTCCTGTTGTTTTTTCTGCTCGTATTTTCAATTTGAACTCCAGTTGCTAAGATGATGGGTCCTCATTTGAAGTGTTCCATTTGGTCCCACAGCCAAATAAAAGTGAAAACTAACCATGTTGAAACTCTTTTTATATTTCTCCTTATTTTTGGTGCCTAGCAAATGATGTGGCAGGGAATTTCTGCCCTTGGCTTCTGAATTTCATTCAGTACCTGTCTCATCATTCTTGTGAAAGAGTATATTAACACATACAGAGCAGGAGTACATTAGCAATCATAATTTCTTTCAGGTAGTAAAGGTAGTTCATTTTGTTGGTGCAAAAAGCCTCAGGTGTTAAGTAGGTGTTAGAAGAGCTGGAAAAAAACCCCATAAATAATTAAAAAATAATAATTAAGCATAGTTACATGGAGCATTAGCAGCAATTTCCATAAATGGACACCCTGCATATTGCGTTAGCTGATGTGACTTTTTTCTGTAGTAAACCATAAAGCCTCAGATTCAGCCATTTTCATAGCTAATGTTTTGCATATCCTGTAATATAATGTATTTTTTTTAAATCACTACAGATGGGAAAATGCAATGGCTCATGAAATTGGTGAGGGAATATAAGGTCTTTGGATCAAATCTGCTCTTAACACAAGTATGAGTTTGTAGCTATAAGACTGCAAATTCCAATCCTCTGGAACAAAGCAAACCTTAAACTTAAATCTTGCAAGAAGGTCAGTGGGAAAAAATGAGAGAAGAAATACATTTTCACAATCCTTTCTGCACTGGTAAGCAGCAGAGCCTCAGCCATTTCCAGCACAAACTGAAGCTTCATGAGAACTCTCTTCAGGTGCTCTGCTAGAGCTGACACACAGCACAAGCAGAGGTTACTTCAACAAGGTTAGAATCATAGAATGGTTTGAGTGGGAAAGGACCTTAAAGCTCCAGTTCTGACCCCCTGCCACAGGCATGGTCACCTTCCACTAGACCAGGTTGCTCCAAGACCTGGCCTTCAACACACGGGGATGGGACAGCCACAGCTTTCCTGAAAGGTTGAATACCTTCTTGCCTGTTCTCCTTACAGTGGGATTAAGGTTTTGGAAGATAAACAGAGAAATATACATGAGATTGGTATGGCTAGCATTTGTAGTGTTAGATTTCGGTTGAATTGTCTTTACCCTGCCTATGAAGCACCACAAATTCTGCAAACAAGGATCTGGCTCAAACATGAGAAGCAGACTCTTTTAATGCTGGTTTGTATCTGGATATGGCTGGGTCTCCTGGGACCAAAGGTAATATTTTTTTTTTTTGGTTGGTTTTAAGGAGAAGAGGTGACATTGGATATCATGTATTTTTTTCTAAAACATGCCACACACTACATTGCATTTGGTATCTTGTTTTACTTCATGAGAGCTAACAGAGCTTCCAATCTGTGAGAATCTCTTCATTACCAGAATTAAAAGCTATATATAAAAGACAAATATTAATTGTTAGCACTATTTTGTTTTAGCAGATAAATTATTATCTTTTGAAAGCAGTTCTAGAAATTACAGAAACTAATTATATAACCTAATAGAGGCTACTTATTGGCCTTTATGAAATACTTTTCACAGTCCTGTGGCTTGCAGGCATATACTGAAGTTAAGAAAACACATGCTGCTGTAATTAGATCTAATTAGAATCCTCCAACACTATGGTCTTGAGTCAGTCACTTTGAAGTCAAAGAGAGTCAGCTGACTTCAGACTGTGTTTTAGCTCCACACAGAGTTTGGTTTGCAAGCCTTCCATTCCCCGTGGCTAGGAAACTATTCACCAGCTCTGAGGAAAGAATTAAACAAGTAAACAAGAAACAACTACTGAGAAAAGAGTAAGAGGTAATGCTGGCAAAAATTAATGTACTTGTTCTTATCCATCTAAAAGCACAGTCTGAAAACCTACTCCAGTTGTCCTAGGTGAAATAAAAGCTACAGCATTCCCACCATATTTCTGCATAAAGCTCTTCAGGATCATGTAGGTATCTGTAATACACTATTTAGAATGTTATACTTGGGGTAGAAAAAAGACCCCAAAAAGTGGGAAATATGATCATATACTAGTGCATTTGTCATCCCAAAAGAAATAGGTCTTTCCAGATGAGGAGAGAAATTTGCTGTTGGAGAAAAGCCACAGGTCACTTCCTCCAGCTGTCCAGAGCAACATGAACCTTGCTACTGCAGGAGCAGGCATTCATCATCTGTTTAAAAAATAAAAAAGGGGAAAAAAACCAAAAGGATCTCTGAAAAGTGAAACAAATCAGTCTAGCAAATGTTGGCAGTGTCACCAATTTGATTCACTTAAAAAGAAAATGCCACAGCTCCTGCAATAACCGTCATTCATTTCATTAATACACATGCAGGAAAGCATGAGGGTTTTTTTCTCCGAGTAATGCATGCACATTCATAGAGTCACAGAATGGTTCATGTTGGAAGTGAACTTAAAGATGGGCTAGTTCCAACCCTCTTTCAGTGGCAGGGACACCTTCCACTAGAGTAGTTTGCTCCAAGTGCCGTCCAACCTGGTCCTGAGCACTGCCAGGGATGGGGCGGCTACAACTTCACCCATGTGTCTGGACTGTGCCTTCAGAGCAGTGTTCCCCTAATGTAAAATCTGTGTGATTCTTGAGTATGCAGTCAGGAGTACGCTGTAACCACCAGGTGTGAGGCTTGTGCTGGAATGCTCCACCATGTTGCAGTACCAAATTTTTATCAAAGATGTTAAAATCAGAGAAGAGAGAGAAGAGCAATGTAAGAAATATAAAGTGTAGAAAATGATTTGTATTCTTACTCTAAAGACTCAGAATGTTAAACTTAGAGGGAGATCAGTGGTCTTACTTACAGAGGAATTTAAAAGCCCCTCCAAAAAAAGAAACTGGACGAAGTCAGAGTGAATGGGTCTACAACAGTCCCATTCATATATTTTCCTAAATTTAAGAAAGAATACAAGAATACTGAATTCAACCATTTCTAGCAAGCCAGTCAAGTGATGGAAGGTGATGGAAAATATGCATCCTCCTCTTCTTAGCCAAATGCAGATGACAGCTCATTTTTGTTTACTCATTCTCCCCAGTAGCACTGCTTTGAGGAAAATGAGCTTGGCTTCTGAGTTTAATTTTATATTTCCATCTTTGCCAAAAATCTATCTGGCTATCACCTTTAAAATGTTTGTTTTCTTAAATTAGGGAAATAGATGAACACCAGCCCCTTCACCCTTCCTCTTCTGCCTCTTTATCTCTCTCACACACAGATACAAAACCAAAACCCTATGTTAAAATAACATCATTAAGGTTGCAAAGTCAAGCCTGCAGAAATTAGAGAATGTGAAAATTAAGTTTTCCTGTGAACCTTAATTAGCTGAAGGTGGCAGGCACCCTGTGGAAAAAATAGCATGTGATCATGTAATTAAAGACTGTGCCATAATGCCCCCACAGAAGGGTGCCAAATTAATGTTGTGCGGGTAAACTTAATTCAAGCATTCCCTAACTTGTTTTGAGTGCTTGACTTTGCAACCTTAATAATGTTCCTTTCATGCAGTTTTGTATGTGTAATTTTAGACAGAACTACCTAAAAGAAGCTTTTTGTCTGAAGTATTGCTGTCACTGAATCTTATTTAGGCTCTTATTATATTATCATGATTTCATGGCATTTTAATTTATATTGCATTATTGGACTGTTAACTTACTTCCACTACTCAATTAGGCTAGCAATATTGTTTCACTTCTAATACACTTCTCTTGCTATTCAACATATTATAATTATTAGAAAGCTATTTATATTTACCTAATGCCAGTTAAACAGGATTCTGTTTAGTTTCACTGTGTTAGCTACAGACCTTGATAGGAAAGAAATTATCTTAATACAGTCATATAAACATGTTTATAAAGAAATTATCTTAATACAGTCATATAAACATGTTTATAAACTTCTCAAGCTAGTGTTCAGAACATAACAGTAAAAATAAAAATAATAAAAAGAAGGGTAGTGTTAGACTGCATTTAACATAAATAGAATCTGACATTGATTAGATCTTTATTTAATGCCACACATTTGAGAATATTGCATGCATGCTTTTATTGGTATCCCCTGCAACCTCCCAGAATGCCATAAGCCTTTAATAGATTTTTTTGAGAATTAATACTTTTTATAATAAATATTCTTGTAATTATAACTTTTAGTAATATCTCCTTGTTGTTTGAAGCAATGACTTTAAATTCAGAAAGCTGTAAAAATCAGAACTCACTGATACATAAATCTGCACATGCATTAATGGGTGTGCTTTTTTTGAGATGCTGTGAACTGGAGATATCTAAAATAACATGCATTAGCATGTGCTTTTTAAACGCCTTTTTAGCTCTATTGATTGCGTAAGATACCAATACAATAAGTTAGGTAGTAATTATCACTGGGATGCAATCTGATCAGTCTTCTAAAAATTGATTCCTAATAGACTTCATCCTTTAAAAGAAAATATTGTGCACAGCCTCTTCCCATTTAATCTTTACTCAGTGACTTTAGACAATGAGCAGGTCAGTCACTAAAATTTTTTTAGTCTGGGAGAATATTACAAGCAACAGCCCATTTTACAAACAACAGCAACAACAAACCTCAGAAATGCTTTTCCATCTTGAAGGGCCCTCTTGTGACTTCAGTAGATTTTAGCAGCCACGAACATAACAGAGCTGTTAACAGGAGGAAAGGGAGTGACTTTCCAGAGCAAGCCATCCTAAGTCTCCATGTCCGATGAAAGTTAAATGGCTTGAAAATACACTACAGTCAGGGCAACACCAGCAATGTCAGCTAGGCCCAGAGGACAGGTTGTTAGGTTTACATAAACCTAACATATAGGTTATGGGTTATTATAGTGTATAATAAATGTATATAGGCATAACATTTTGGAGGATTTAGTCCAAAAGTTCTGTGCCATGCTGTTGCAGCATTCAACTCTCTAATTTTTAATATTAATTTTAGTAGTGTCTTCAGGAACAAAAAAGTTATTCAACTCCTCCCTGGAGTTTAAAACATACACTGCATATATGAGTAATAATATCAGGTGCCTTCCTTAGTGATCAATTAGCAAAGTTGTACCTATGTGTTGTTGTGTGTGAAAGAGAGTTTAACTCACCTAATTTTGCAGCACAAGTTAATAGCTTTCTTCCTCTAATTAATTTTTCTGCTAGTCTGAACTCACTGTAATTGGTATATCTAAAAGCAAGGATTAGCAGAGTGGACCAGACCATTGGCCTGTTTATTTCAGCAACTTGCTTCTGACAATGGATGGTTATAAGAATTCAGGAAAATGGTACATGAAACCCTGCAATGAACAGCTTCAATATAATTTGCTTTAAAGCTCATATCTTGCTCAAGCATTTTGTGTTTTCTTGCTTAACATTTTGCCAGCGTGAGAAAGCTTGGACTTGTAGTAGTCGACATAACCAGTTCTTCACCAGAATCTCCAAAAGCACTTTTTTGCAGACTTACACAGCTTGAATATACATCTGTGCTGAACACAGTTACACAGGTAATCTGATAAGCTTGCCTAATTTAAACTGACTAATTTAAATATTAGGCAATGCTTTCTTGGATCTCCTTGGGAAATCTCATGGATTTTCTGAAGCACAAAAGCTTTCCTGTAGCTTCTCAATAGTGAGATGCAAGACGTGAGCACAGTGAACAATAATTCTGAATATTTGAGGAGGGAAAAAGGTAGTTTAGGGAGCGAGTTGGCCCTTAACATGATGACAGGCCATCCATGGTAGCCATGTGCCAATATTGAAGGAGGAACAGCAGATGGCTGAGGAGTGCCATATCATTGCCTTTCTATTTATAACTGTTATTTCCCCTGCTCTACCACCATTTATGCTAAGAAGACTCCTGCATACCCTTCTCATCCCATTTCTGCAGCAAAGCTGACAATACCTTCTGACACCTGTGTTTGAGCCCAGTTTGGCAAAAACCTTTAAACCCTTCCTTTTAGAAGTGTTCAGGAGCTGGAAAAACATATCTGAACCCCACACAGAAAAGGAGGTTGGCCAAAGGAAAATCCATAGCTCTGGCCTTGAAAAGTAGTGTGTTTTTGGTGTTTTTTCCTGCTTTACTGCTCAGTAAACCTCAGCCCCATCCCATGATGTCAATAGAGGAAGTTTTCCATTCTTTCTCACTGATCACCTCTGACATGTACTTAACAATCTTGTCTATGAGAATCTGCCTGTAATATTCTAGGCCAGTCTCCGGGAGAAAGAATGCAGTTATAATACCTTTGAATAGTACGATATAAAAGGCTTTTTTATTGTTGTTTTGCTTTGCAATGTTCTAAATGAAAGCTAAAGTCAGTGGATAAGAAAAATTCATTTGGTGTGAGGCAGGGTATAGTGATCTTTAAAAAACATATATAAAATCCTGTTATTTCTTTAGAGTAAGAAGGGGTCTCAGTTTAAAGTTATGTTCTACCTTTTATGACAGGGTTCCCCTCAGCCTCTGTAAACTGCTGGACCAAATTCTCCACTGAGATTTCAGTAGGGTTTTGAGAAGAGAATTTAGCTCCCTGTTGATAGATGGCTGGCTGTGTATGTGGGAGGGGGCCGAGGGAAGGCTGTTAATTAAATTTGAAGGCGAGATTCTGCTCTTTGCAGCTGAATTAAAAATAAAATACCAATTGAAGTTTAATTACTGTCTTTGCTTACTTGTGCATTCAAACTTGAAAGATGACTTCACACTCTGTTTTTAAGCTCCTGTGGCTCAGAGATGATTATGGAGTTTGAGTGCTATGTGACATACAGTCTTATCAAATACCCCATGCTACCACAGAGGTATTTATGCAGCTGATAAGGTAGGCAGCAAGTGAAGTCTCTGGGCCAAATTGAGAGGGATGTTACCCTGCAGCATGCAAATAGAAAGGAGGCCTGCTTTAGGAAACCCCAGGCTCCCATTGGCTTCAGTTGAGGTAATGATTACTCATTAACCAGTAGCAGTTATTCATTACTGGTTAACTATAAGGTAACTGTTGCTGTCCTGCAGTGGGAGAAAAGATTTAATTAAGGCTAAATAAGAGGAAGAAAACCTGAAAGGACTTCTGAAAAAGTGCCTTCTGCCCTATCTGTCAGTGAAACATATTTTCTACAGTAAGAATTGCAAGACTGTAGGCTGGATCAGTGTTGTTTCTATCAGGAAAGGAAGAATGCAAAGGAGTATAATTACATGTTTTTGTATTAACATATGCCATTTAGTAGCATTTCTGATGGTGCACTTTTGTATTCCTTCTTGTTTCTGCCAGGACACAAGACTTCTGTAATATTTAACATCACTGAGCATTATTCTGCGAATACCCTAGATAAACTGTTTATATAGAGACAAAGAACAGTTTTCCTGAAGGCTGTGGTGAATTGATCCTGGCTGGACAGAGAAGAGAAAATGCAATGAAAGGCTTGTGGGTTGAGGCAAGGACTGAGCAATATCACTCACCAATTACCACCATGGGCAAAACACACGACTTGGGGGAAAAAAATATTATTATCAGTACAATCAAAGTAGGATAATGAGAAATAAAACAAATCACATGTTGTTTTGCCACTCCTTCCTCCACTAGGGAGGACTTCTCATGCTCTTCCCCTGCTCCAGCGTGAGGTCACTCTCATGCAAAACAGTCCTCCACGAACTTCTCCAACATAAGACCTTCCCACAGGCTGTGGGTCCCTCCATGGGGTGCATTCTTCAGGAACAGACTGCTCCAGTGTGGGCCTCCTATGGGGTCACAAGTTCTGACAGCAAATCTGCTCCAGCATGGGCTCTTCTCTCCACAGGGCCACAGATCATAGAATCACAGAATTGTTAGGGTTGGAAAGGACCTTAAGATCATCAAGTTCCAACCCCCCTGCCATGGGCAGGGATACCTCCCACTAAACCATGTCACCCAAGGTTCTGTCCAGCCCAGCCTTGAACACTGCCAGGGATGAAGCATTCACAACTTTCTTGAGCAACTCATTCCAGTCCCTCACCACCCTTACAGTAAAGAACTTCTTTATACCTAACCTAAACTTCCCCTGTTTACAACCATTACCCATGGTCCTATTACTACAGTTCTTAATGAAAAGTCCCTCCCCAGCATCCTTGTAGGACCCCTTCAGGAGCCTGCTCCAGTGTGGGCTTCCCACAGGGTCACAGTCTCCTTTGAGCATCCACCTGCTCCAGTGTGGTGTTGTCCCTGGGCTGCAGGTGGACACCTGCTCAGCCATGGCCCTCCAGGGGCTGCAGGTGGATATCTGCTCTGTCATAGACCTCCATGGACTGCAGGGGCACAGCCTGCCTCACAATGGTCTGTCCTAAGGGCTGCAGGGGAGTCTCTGCTCTAGCGCCTGGAGCACATCCTCTGTCCTTCAGCACTCACCATGGTGTCTGCAGAGCTCTTACTCTCACACCGTCTCACTCCTCTATCTGACTTCAGTTTGCTGTGCAGGCTTTTTTCCCCTTCTTAAGTATGTTATCCCAGAGACACTACCACCATTGCTGATGGACTTGGCCTTGGCCAGTGGTGGATCCTTCTTGGAGCCATATGGCATTGGCTTTTGCAGACACAGAAGCTTCTAGCAGCTTCTCCCAGAAGCCACCCCTCTAGCCTCCCATTACCAAAACCTTGCCACTCAAACCCATTACAAAGAGTCTTAACAAGTGTTAAGCACTCAAAAAAGGAAAAAAAAAAAAGAAATGCAATTGCTAAACCCCTCTGAGTCATTTTTATGAGAATGTTACCCGAAGGTACCTTGATGTTTGAGTAAGGGTGTCAGAACCAGTCCCACACACTTCTTTACTCCTCTGGCTGCCTCTGGCTTTCCGCCTCTCCTTTTTATTAATTCATTGAAACCTTAGGTGGAGTTGGTGGCCTATGGCTATAGTAAATCAAACTAATTACATTTCCACTAAAACTGAAAATGTCTGTAGTGGATTTTTTTTCTTTCTTTTTTTTTTTTTTTAATTTAAATTACAGACTGTTAATGCATTCTTACTTAGTCTAAATTATTCTTGTAACGTAAAGCTAGCTGAAGCAACTGCAGTTGTTTAACTGCAGCAACTGCAAAGCCTGAATGCCACTTACAATGCTGAATTGTTAGGATAAGTGTTCATTCAAGACAATAACAACTGAGGCCGATGTCAAGAAAGGCAAGCATATGATGCCGAAACGCATGAAGCAGGAGATTTGCAACGTTATAGAAAGCCAGATAGAAGCAAAGCAAGATCCACTGTTGTGTCTAAAATTACAATGGATTTCCATGTTTAGCTATATAAATCGTGCCCGTGAGAACTATTCTGTTTATCCTAAATTTCACACGCATTTAGCAAGCAAAATAGCTTTCCAGAATTCATTGACTCTGATCGATTCAGCTGTGCACCACTTCAGATGTGAAGGGCTGTTTTTCCTGGCCTCAGCTTCTAATACAGGAAATCACAGCTCTGGTATTGTAGCCATCACACCAGTTGCAGATCATCTGTCAGTTACTTCGTCAGCCACTGGTACTTGGGATGCTCCTAGCAATGCCAGACAACTCCCCATGGGCAACTGAACTGAACTCATCCATGACTTTTTCAGTGATGCGAAAGGCACTGAAGTGTAGGAACCAATGTCTGGAATAACCTGTGAGTTCAACTTCACCCTTCATTCCACAGGGTTCTTTGGACATCTTTTGGCCATTGGACAATCTGCTGGAAAACATAAACACAGAACTTTACGCTGCCCAGCATCTGTAGATGTTTAAGACTCAGTCACTGGCTGCTTCGGTGGTAACAGCCTATTGCTGCAGGTGGTCTCCCTTTTAGGGCAAAAAAATGCCCTGTATATTCAGTGTTCATCTCTAAGTATTATTCTTCTCACAGACATCTTCTAGTGTTGCATAAGTACTGACAATAACTGGTTAAAGAAAAAGAGAAATGTAGGGTTTTGTCATATTTTCATTATTCAATGACATAGTTTAATTAGCAAAATACACATATAATTAAAGGGTAAATACAATCTTTTCAGAGTATTAGACTAATCAAATATTTCTGTCTTTCTGTGAAATAGTTAATGGTTGGAGCAGGGAAGATAATGCAAATGAAAACTATTATGCAGAGTTAGTTTAACGGCACACAATTTAAAACTGTAGCAATTGTTTTTGGTCAGTTTCTTGCAATCTGCAAGGTAATTTTTTTCAATTTATTTGGAATTAGTCAAGTGCACTGTTGAAAAGGCAAAGTGAATTGATGTTAAATAGTTTTTGGAAGATGTAATTGTCTGATGATTTGTAAATAGCCAAGCTTATCAAAAAAGTAATTTAAATGTTATGCTGACAATTTTGTTCAGTTTGGTGTACTCAGTAAACTTCTGAATCCAATTTTTAGCCCTCATTAACATCAAAATTCTCTTTGCACAGCTAAATGATTTCAGGTATTTTGTGTGTGTGCCCAAAGCATCTGGTCCTGAACTTTTACTGATCCTTAACCAGCACAGACAGCATATAGTTGAATTGTAAGCAAAAATGCTTCTGTTTTCTAGTCACTATGGTCAAGATACTCTGTTAACAGAGAGCTCTTAACAAATACTATACCACTAACAGTTTATAATCATGCATCACAAGACACTGTGATGAGTTTAACTCAAAAATGAATGATTTTTTTAAATGGTTTCTTTCTTTCAGGTTTTAATTTCTTAGCATTTTCTTTCAATTTTTCATGTTTCTCTCTCAACCATAACATTTTGAAAGTTCCCATTCCCCTTTCCCTTTCTCTTCCCCATTTCCCTGCCCTTCCCCTTTCTCTTCCCCATTTCCTCTCTCCATCCCCTTCCCCTTCCCTTTTAATTTCCTCTTTGTTTCCCTTTTCCTTTCCCTTTCCTTTCCCTTCCTTACCCTTCCTTTCACCTTTTCTCCCCTTCCCCTACTCTTCCCATAAACACAAAGAAATTCTGTCTCTTCAGAACTAGTAATGATTATACTCCAATCTCATGAAATTGTGAATAATGCAGGTTTTATCCTCAAAACTATCCATTAATTGTTAACAACCATTTGATTTTGCCTGATATTTCTGTATTCAGAGTCTGACATGCATTCAATGTTTAATTATATCTATTAGTACTGCATTGAAAGAATACTAAAATACAAAGGTAAGCACTCGAAATCAGGAAAAATCAAAAAAAACCTCAGTAATGGTTGTTTAACCTTAATTCATCTTTCTTGCATATATTCGTTCTGAAACAATATCCTTATGATAGAATCATCCCATTTCTGCTACTGGACTCTGGCTGTGACACCGTACGGCTGTAAACCATTGTCCTAGTGTGGTTAGAAATAAGCCAAAAGAGACGGAAGAGTGATGGAACCTGTGAAATATAACGTGAAATGAGTTAAGTTTAAGAAATAGAGATCTCAGATAAATATGAAAGGGGAAGGATGTTAGATGAGCATTTGATCTGGACTTCCCACAACATCCTGAATAAGGAGGTTAAAAAGAAAACCTCCACAATCTTTTAACTGTCTCTCTCAAAAGGTAGCCTGTCCCCTTCCAAAATGTAAAAATAAAACAAAAATCCATCAATATAAAAATGCTTTTGACAAAGCCTCAAAATGCAAAACATTCTAGAGGATATTCCAATCATGCCCTGTAAATATACATGCTTATTGTCAAAATCACTAAAAATACAGATATTTTGACAATAAAGCTTAAGTTTGTGAAGTTCCATGTTCTTGACTAAAAAGACACTGACAGAAGAATAAAAAGCCATATCTGTGCTTTGCAGAAAAAAAAAGGAAATATAATGAAATAAAACTCACATTGGCCATTTCCACCAGCAGCTGGTAGTTTGTGCCATTACCCACCCACATAAGTTTGGACTTCTCTGCACTACATATGTGTCCATCTAAGCTAGTGCGCTTGGTTGTCCTTTTAGTTCATGAAAAGAAGCAGACATTTTGAGGCATTATCTTGGTGGAGATGTCTGTATGCTAAACCTCTAAACCTCTATATCTTGGTCAGTTTAGAAAATAATTCTAAGTTTATAACTATTTAGATAAGCTTAGCATATGGGGGGAAAAAATAAAAATTAAAGACAAAAAGGGAGAGACGCTGGGGTAATTTCATTGCAATCTACACATACCTTGACAGGAAAAATATTAGCTAGTAAAGTGCACTTTCATTTAACAGAGAAAGCCCTAAAATGTGCTGGGAGTCACACAAATTTAAGCAGTAAAGCAGACATTTTCAGCAGTAAGAAAGACTAAGCTGCACAAAGAGTTCTAGATTCTTTGTCATGCACATCTCCACATCTGGAGTGCAAACTTACTTGGAAAAGATGCTTAACATACACAAAAGGGATAAAAGCAGGCACAGTTGTGATGTGCAGAGGGCTGAAGAGTTTGATTTGTCAGTTTCTAGTAATTCAGAAAATAAAAATCCAAGAATCTATTTCTTGCCCATTTTCTTTCAAACATTATTTTCTTGTGTAATATCAAGTTGGTGTGGAGCTGTTTATTGCTCTATATTTTCAGCAGAAGTCCAATAGTCCCAGTATGTAGAAGAATATGTTGAAGAATCTTACTATGTATATTTCAGAAATAGGGTTGTAATCAGAAAACAAACAAAAAAGAAGTCTAGCCTTCAGCATTTAAATTTGAGGTAAACTATTCAATATTCTGACTTCAAAGCACTAGGCTTAAACCTGACGCACCATCTCTTAAGAACATACCCTGTCTTTCCAAACAAATGCCACTGCTTCAGGGCAACATTAGGAACATGGAGCAGCTCAGTTTTGTTTGCTTTTCAGATTATATTTTAATTATAGTTTGTTAAATCGTCCTTTCTACCCCTTCTTTCTTTTTCTTCCTGTTTCTCCACTCCCCACCTCCTGATGTAGTAGAAGAGCACATGAACCACATGTGTATGCGTGTATATAGATATGTATAGTTATATATATATATAACATATATACTGCAGGCATCACTGCTCTGCTGTTATGTTCTACTGCATTGAAGAAAATTAATCTTTTCAAACAGGTGAATTTTCCAACAGAAATGGACCAGACAGACTCAGTTCATTGAATAGAAAATGTAATGGTGATCTAAACCTATTACCTTCAATGGAGTCTGTGACATTTTCTTCAAGCATATTGATCTGCTGGAGAGAGAGATGGGGGATCGAGGAAAAAAGGGAACTTTATTTTTTTACTCACTGTGTTGCGTCAGTCATTGTAATGCTAGTCACAATGTATAAAAAACCTCATAAAATCAACAGGGTTAGTCCTTTTGTGGGAGCTGCAATAAATACTTCTGCTAGGCAGAATTAAAAAGCTGCTTTAGAATCAAGTTTACGTATATTTCAAAATGGCTAAGAATAAATGTCATTTTCCTCTGCTCCCCTCCGGAATTTTCCCTTGCACAACAGCCAAACTGATTTTCGGCAAAACACACCCAGCACTTGTCCAGTGGTCCATTCTTCTTCTGTAATTTGTAATACCTTTCAGCCAGTTAATCACATTTCTCCCCATGCATATCTCTTTCTACTAGGCTGTTAATAGAGACTGAACTAATTTCAAATCTTATTTAACCTAATTTGGATTGGCAACATGTCCTTTAGGAAAAGAAAAAAAAAAAAAGAAAGAACACCCATAGCCTGTTTCTTACATATTTTTGGTTGGATTTTTTAATATATTTTATTTTGTTTTGCTTTGTTGTAGAATTATCTCTCTAAATATTAGCAAGGCAGCAGATTATTCTGCCTCATTACAGAGCTGACATTTGTGCTGTTGTATTAGGGTTATGTCATTGTTTCTATTCTAATGTAATTCCTCTGCTTTACTGAATAAAATAGCCTTTTATTTGGAAAATTTTTACATGAACAGAGTGAATTCAGGTTTTCTTCTTATACTCGTGGCAGTAGATATGCCATCTCTCCCTTGAATAGATTTACTTTTGAATACACGGCAAATATTTTTTTGTATTTAGAGACTATTAGAAAGTCCTTCAAGCTAATACTTTGCAGGCATCACCAGTAGAGACAGAAGTCACATTAAAATTCCTTAGCAGGATCACAGTGCTACTAAAGTTCTTCAATATTAACATAATATTGAGTCCATTTATTTTGGCATTATCTTAATTTGATTCATTTTGTACCTTGTCCATGGTATATATATTTTTTAATTTGTGCCAGTGCACGAAGCTGTTGCATTTTGTTGTAATCTGAATTTTATAATCTTGCCTATTACTTACAAGCAATCTGCTGCTACAGTTGTTCCTAGGTGTTTTTATAAACTAATTTAACATCTGTTTGTGCTATGTAACTGTATCAACTTACAAATGGGCAATAGAACTTAGCATTGTTGAGAATTACCATGCAGATAGATGGAGTTTCATTAGTAAAAGTAAAAACCACTCAGTATTTTATCGTAACTTCCTAAGTAAGCTTTGTTATTGAGATTGTTTTATTTTCAGCAGGGATTCTGAGTTGAATGGCTAGGTTATTTGCAATAAAGTATCAGCCAATATGTTTTATTTAGAAATAAATAAATAAATACTTTAAATCATAGTTAAATTGAGCTTTAAAGATCCAAACCATTCTTTATCCATAATGTGATTCTGGGATCTTGAAGGCATATATACAGTATGTGTTAGCAAGTGAACAAATGTAAAGTGGGAGTTAAAAAATTGCTCTGCATCATTAGAAAGATTTAATTAAGATACAAAGGCTGTAAACTTGTCTGGGCTGCACTGAGAATAGAATTTAGCCCCTGAAAAGTATCAGCCTAGAGCACCGTGTGTATGTGCTACGAACACCTTCGCTCAAACTTGTTTATTTACTTCGGAATATTTAATAAAAAAAAAACCATTATCTAGTGTTGCTAATTTTGTTTGGGTCCCTACCATAAAGTGTTTCCCTCTGAATATTTGCTAAAGCTGGTCCTGCTACAAATGTTAAGAATTGTACCATTAGCAGAGATAAGATAGGAGCCCTTAGATGTCCACTAAGATTGAGGTCTTGTTTACCAACGTGTTACACATGTAAAAACAATAAGGCTGTGCCCCAAATTGGAGAAAGGAGATAGGAATTGATTCCTGTCTTTTTTGGAGATAAGGTTTGATGCACAGCAAATGGTATTTTGCCAAGAGTCATACATGCCTGTAGGGCAAACAGGAATTGTAATCCCTAAATTCATGTGTACTCAAAGTCTACAGAACATGGGAGAGAACCTTCAGAAGGCTCAACTTGGCCTTCCACATTCCCATGGTCCTATATCTTAGCTAGTGAAAATTTCCAGTCCTCAGGACTTAGAAGTGCAAGACATCAAGGCTAGAGTTCTTCAAGAGCCAAGATGGGGCAGTCAGCAGTCAGCTCATAGATCTAGCATAGAAACAAAACTGATGAGCTCTGCTCAGGTTTATCGCTAACAGTGTGAAATAACTGTAAGATTTTATTCAGCAGAAAGTGCCTACTCTGTGGTATTTCCTCAGACACAGGTGTTTTCTGTGTTGGTGTAATTTATCATCATTGACCAAGTAGCAAATAAAGCATTTCAAGAGCGGGGGGGGGGGGGCGGAAGGGAAAAAGAAGGGTCATAAAAAAAGAGCATATCTTTTCCTGATTTTTGCCTTTGACCTGTCATTGTTGACTATTGCCAGAACATTAATAAAATGGTGGCTCAGTGTTTGCTTTAATCTTCAAGTTTAAGAAACAAAAAGGAGGGTTGTTTGGGTGTTTCCCCCCACCCTCACAACTGAAGAGACATAACATAGAGGAACAGGAAAGAAATTGTGACAGAAGTGAGACACACACAAAAAGGGGGCTCGGGGAACATTCTTTTATTAATTTTTTTCCCTCAATCCTTTGATTTCTGGTTGTAAGGATGGGTTCACACATATCTTTTATTTCATGGGAAGATACATGTCTGCATGCATTCCCGTCAACCATGTGATAAAGCTCAAAATAGATGTGCAAGATGGAAAGATGTTTTAATGCTATTGTTCATGTAACATAAATTACCTATTAAAAAATTCTTAAATAAATAGTAAATTGCCCCTGAGACAACAGAAAATGTGCTGAATATCTCAAGCAGAGAGAGTATCTCCTTTCAGAGAACTAAACATGGCATGAGGACTGCCAGCTTCACTTTAGAAAGTGTAACAAGTAAATGATATTCGTGAAGTTAGAAACACAAGCAATAATTGTAGTATTTAGAGACATACAATCATTTCACATGGTGGTGTTTACTTTCCCATCACATTGGCCAGACACATTCTCAAGCAATGAAAGAAGTATGTTTTCTGACTATGAGGGAAGCATATCTTTGAAGGAGTACAGGAAAATCTGTGATTAGAAAGAAACAAAGTAAGTGATTGCTAGTGACTGTATCAGTTTTAATACATCATTACTCTGCTTTGCTTCTGCATCTGGAGATGTTCCTGTGAAGTGTGAACCCCGTGCAACACATTTAACATCAGAATTAGTCCTGGTATTGACAGGGCTTGGATGATCTCCTGAGGTATATTCCAACCTGTATTGTTCCCTGAGACTGGAAATACGTGATACCTTCAACGTCTCTAAGATGGGTAGCAATGTTGATGAAGATGTTGCGACAGACTCTAGCAAGATCAATCTATATACTGATATCAAGGCCAAGGGGACTTGATTGGCTTGTACAGCCTTGTATGAAATTTGTGCTGCTGCAAAGCCACTAATTAGAATAAAGGCAGCATGTATTTGCTACATCTTATTTTAATGTAGACACATGCTTTGTTTTTTGCTCTCTAGATTTCTTTCTGTTCAGAGAGTAATGGTGATAACTGTCAACTGGTCTAGCAAACCAAGTCACTTCTCAGAGAAGCTTGTGGTGTGATCTTTTACTGTAATGACCCAGATTGACTTACAGCTGTAAAACACACTGTGAGATAGCTCGCTTGACAGTTCTAGAGACTAAAGGGTGCATTTGTCACTTTGACTTCTATTACTCATAGTGCAATAGTTTGCAGGACTCCTAGTCATGGACTAGAGCCCAGTTATATTAGATGTCTGACATTTCTGTAGACATTACTTAACTGTTTTTACATCTGAACTCAGAAAGTATTTGTCATTGTTAACAAAACATTAAAAATCTGACTGATATATGCATAATGCACAGACAAATGTCACCAAAAATTGTCTACTTACTGAACATATTTGCAACTATAAAAAGGTTTAAAGTCTGTGCTAAGACAGTTTTGCTTTAAAATGTCGTGGGTTTTTTTTCATTGAAGCTTTCCTTTGGGTTGGCTTGTAATTGGATGAAATATTTAGAGAATGTTAAAGCGAGTCATTTTGACTTTTCATTTCATACTAACAGTGTTAAAACATTTAATTTTCCTAGAAGAAAAATGTTTTAATAAAGGGAAGAAAAATTATTTCTAATGTAGATTTTTTTTATTTGTTTCTGTTAAAACATCAATGTTAATCTCACATGATACAGATTTTATTTGGGAACAGTACATGTGTAAATATTATTACTATGTGGGCATATATACAAAGATAATCTAAGCAGGGAATACTACATATATCAACATTAGAAAGTAGAAATAAAATAATTCAAACAGCTGAAACAGAAGTACTTGATCATATGGAAATTCAATTTTTCCACGTTAAAAAATGGCAACCACCACCTCATTCCCCATCCTGCACAAACCCAACCTTTTGTTTTAAACAGATTGCTTTACACATTTTTTCCCTCTAATTTCCAGTTTAGGGGAAAATAGCCGCATTCATCTCAGCAAATTCCTAGAAAGATACTCGGATATACATGAAATGTCCCCATGATAAAATAACTGCTCATCAGATTATGTGCAAAGCAGACAAAGAATCTCATTATGATATTCTGATTAAT
Source organism: Psittacus erithacus (assembly GCA_009867235.2). Lineage (NCBI taxonomy): Eukaryota > Metazoa > Chordata > Aves > Psittaciformes > Psittacidae > Psittacus > Psittacus erithacus. Next base: position 81,904 of record WYDI02008860.1, on the reverse strand, counting down.
CTGTTGTGTGAGATGGCTCATTGTGGTGCAGCCCCCAGTTGCCATCACTTTTTAGTACACTACTAGTGCTTTGGTGCTATGTCCAATGATTTTTGCAGATGTCCATGCTGTGAAGTCTGTAAAAACCTTAAAGAACTATAGGAAGAAAGATGGTTATGATCATTGTTGTCATGAATTATACCTAATTATCCGTATTAGATTTTAATTTAGAGAGGACCCATTCTGGTAAACTTTGACTTCATTAGTTCTGCTTCTACACTTAAGAAAGCCTGTTTAGACTCCTATGGGATTATTGATCTGGATCTGCACCAATTTCTTTTACAGCGTCTTACACATTTTCCTGAAATTTATGGAATTACAATGGACTCAAATGTCCAAAGAGAGAATCAAACTCACAGGAACTGTTCACATGAGTGAAACAGTGTTGAAATTTTCTGATTATTATTATTACAATTCACTGAATTAACATCCAATTTCAACATATTTGAATGGATGACATCCAAGATTTTGGTCTATCTAGATTATAAATAAGGACAGCTCTAAAATAAGGGCAGAAATCTTAACCTAACGGATACAGGCAAGTCTCAAATGAAAAACTGTGACAGGAAGCTTCATTGATTGAGAATTGTGCAATTTTACTGTGAAAGAAAATAGAAATGGGTCTGAAAGCTTATAAGGATTAGCAGGAAAGAATGACAGAATCTGCACTGACTGCATACAACATGTTCAGAGTAATAAACAACAGTGTTAGTAGCAAATATAAAGCCTGTGATAAACAATGCCATGATGTTTCATTCACGCCAATAGGCAGGAACAGATAATTGGGACAAATAAAGCACTGCAAACTGTCTCTAACCACCTTTCTGAGCTGCTCTTAGAACAAGTGAATCAGGTCCTGGCATGCTGCAGTACTCAGCAGTAGCTTTGGAAACCAGGTTTTGTGTTTCACTAATAAAGAATGTTCCTGTTGCTAATGGAAAACAGCAGAAGCTAAAGACGATTGCTCGAATTGTCAGATCTTCTGTTTTATTCTTCTTTCTTTTTTTTTTCTTTTTTTTGTTAACTGGTAATGAGAAGACAAGGAGACAATCCCACACATTCATCAAAGAGCTTGCAGAACTCTTTGGAATTTATTTCCCATTGAAGTCCCAAACATTTCTAACTATGGGCACTTTTAAAACTAAACTGAAGTTATTTGTTTCATCTTGCAACACTCCTTTCCCCCTGCTCCCACACAGCAATTTGTGCATGGATAGGTCATTCTGTTTTATTTTCATCCCCTCTGTCCTTATCTTCCTTCTTTTTTTACAGTGCTTTTTCCATCATTATTTGAGAACCAGCTAGAGACTTGCCTGGCACTGAGGGTGCTGAGGGAAATGCTGGAGTTGTTCTAACGCATTTGTGTCTGGGCTATCCTGCGACAGCAGGGGGGCTTTGTCATGTCAGCCATATTTTAAAGTTATGAGAACATTAATCTTGACATTGAATCATAATTACTCCTCACCTGGGGTTTGATGTACGCAGAATTGCCACTTGCTTCTGTGAGCAAGTGCTTCACATTAACAGTGATAGAAGCCCAGGTAATGCTTAAAGTAGGAGGACAGGGGAAATGGATCTTGGCAATTTGCTAAAGCTTTTTATATAGTCTTAATAATGTAAAATGCCAGCCTAGATTTTAGTAAACTGCATGCACTGAAATGCTGCTGCTACAGATGCAGTGGTCTGACAGCAATGGCTTACTTTAAGATCAAATAGATAACAACACTTTGTAACTTTTAAATGAAAGAAAATCTTTTTCTGCTGCACTGACAACTCAGATCAAGTGACAAAAACTGTACTCTGAGAAACAGTTTTGCACGTGTGTGGAATATGTTTTGTCACTCTTCATTTGCACGCTGTCCTAACTTTCATTCAAGAGTTGTGCCAGTTTCATTTTAATGAAGACTCCGTACATTCCTGCTGTATAAGCACGGCCTTGAAAGCATGTAAATTGAGGCAGGGTGATACTAACAAAGTGCGTGCTTATGTGTGGGGGTAGTTTAAAGCACTGGCTTTTGAACTCCATGAGCTGACTTTGAATCCCTCTTTGTCTCAAAGTTGTTGTGTGACTCAGTGCTAAGTGATGATGTCTTGGCACATTTCACCTAACTTTAAGTTCTGAAGTCATAACTAAAGACATCTACATCTGAAAACTTGTTCTCCCTGGGTTTCTCCAGCAGTCAATTGACAAAGATGGAGAACTCAAAAGAGTGATTCAGATTACAGGTGGCCTGGCTCTCCATCAGGAGCTTAAGTGACTAAGCATGTCAGCTAAATGCCTTGGCTTAGTGCAATGCATCAAAGACTTAGGACCCAACAGGATATAACGACTTGAGTATCTAATCTAGGACTTACACAAAATGTACAGTAAGCACTTAAACTGTCATCCTTAGCTGACCTCTAATGTCCAAGGAGCTTAAAATCCTTTGGCACCTGACTTCTTTAAAGTTCCCCAGGTACCTATAACTGTATTAAGGTTTGGCAGGGATGAGCAGCCCAACTCATACCTGATATTGATTACAATGTAGCAACTAGGCTTTCTTCTGCTCAAGTCTCCTGAGGATCTAATTCTAGAAGACAATCTTAAAAAGGCCTAATAAGCATTTATAGTAATAGGCATATCTGTGTGCTGCAGTGGTATCCATCTCTCTTTTCAAGCAGATTAATGGTTGTCATCGTTTCTTTAAATTAACATCTTAGTAGTTCAAGCACTTTGCAAACATATGGGACACATGTTCAATTCCACACTTTAAGAAAGTTAAAAATTTCTCCATCAAGCATTTACCAAACAACAGGATACATTCCGTACCAGCTCAAGGCAAAAGATAAAAACCACTGATTTTATCTTTACCTTCTGATAGTATTAAATAACCTGAATTCTGGTGTGGAGAGAAATATATAGATACAGAGGAAAAAACACAAAAGGAACACCTTAACAGGAAAGTTCGGGCACTCTGTGGAGGTAGGAATAAACCACCTTGCACTTACTATGAAGGCATAGTGTATATTCCAACATTGTGTATAAGTTAATATTTATGCTTTTATGTTTACATTTTAGTCCATCTTGTAGTACTTTTTTATATGCTGAAAATGTAATCATGGATAAAATGTCTGTGTCCAAACCCTGAACTGTTAGCTGTAATAAAGTGGTGTTAAGCATTTTCGTACCTAACAGAGAAGAAATGTTGCATGAAAAGATAGATCTTGTTTAGATACCAAAGAATAAATATTAAAATGCCTAAAAGAGAGAGACCATATGACTCCATATGTTTAAAAGGAAAACTCTACCTAAAGTCTGTCAACCTAGATGAATTAATAGTCTGGGTCCACTTTCTAGTGGATGTATGCTGACATCATAGCTGGCAATATCAGCTAAAGAGTGACTGAGTACAACCTGGTGAGTTTCCATTACTAGAAACAGTCTTCTGGTTTTAGTCTTAAGCAACAGTGGTGAGATGTGTAAAAACGTCCTACTGGTATCAATGGAATCATAGAATCATCACTGGAGCTTTCTTTTCTCCAGGCTGTACAAGCCCAATTTTCTCAGCATGTCCCCATAGGAGAAATGTTCCAGCCCTCTGATCATCATTATGGCCCTCCTCTGAATGCACTCCAACAGGTCCTCACCCATCTTCTTTGGGGGCCCCAGGGCTGAACGGAGGAAAATACAAGTCTGCCTTAGCACACACAAGTAATAAAACCATAGATATAGATATTAGGTTTCATGCATGGCTGTTTGCATATATAGACACACAAACATATGAATACACAATTGTCGTTCTGTAAGCTGCTCCTTACATTTCTTTTCATGCCAGTAAGACAGAGATGTTAAATATCAGTCTGCTTAGGAAAGCAGATAAGTTAGAGCACAAACAGTGAGGAAAGCTGTTGATCTCTGAGAACTTAATTGTTCAGTGGTAAAAAACAATGATAATCTGTATTAACTCCCTGAGACATTTGTAATTGTCTTTTACCTTTCCGAAAAGAATAAATTCACTAAAAGCTTGAGAAGTAGCACCTGTAGTGAATATCATAATACACATAATTAATAAGAAGAGAAATGTCTAAAGTTATGTATGATTTTTTTCAGGATTTTTCTGATCTCTAAGATTACTGACCTATCTAACTTAGGTTATTTTTGATAAACACCTTTCTGTGTATGTGATTAATTTTGCCAAGTCTTGACAGACATTTCACACAGCTCATGTAGCCATATTTGAGCATAATGAATACAAAACATATGAAAATGTTGCATTAGAAGGGCGACTTCCTGAGAAGAGATAAATTACAAACCATAAAATGCAGTGAAGAATGGACTCATGGATTTTCCTATGCTTTTGTGAAACATGGCAATCTAGAAAAAGGCAGATGAGATGTTTTGCTGGGAAATAACTTTATCCTTCACATTCTCACTGGTAATCATTAGCTTTTGGCTGCAAGGTTTTGCTTGCTTATACTCTTTTGTTTTGTAAACATCACACTGACAGAGAAAAAGAACATCTCAGAACATACCCATGCGATACAAAGTTTTTTCTCTTCAGCACAGTGTGTTTGTATTTTAAAGCAGCATAATACAGTTTTTAAAATTTTCTGCAGTCAACTAAAGGATAAAAGCTTGCAGGAGAAATATGATCTATAAATAAGGTCCCTGTCTTGCTGATCGTAATCTCAGATCTTCACCACTACATTGCATCATACCAACCATCACATTATCTTCTCAAATTTGCAACAAATTCCCTGAAGCCATGAAAAGGATGGGTAACAGTAAACCTTTGTATTGAAATATATGCCCCATTGTATTAACTTAACCAGATCTTTCAGATGGTCCTTCTATTCTCTTTCTATTATATCAAAACTTCAAAAAACACAGAGTTACATTTCTACGCAAATTGGATGAGATGTGGAATTACTGTGATGGCAGCTGAGCCACTGGAGGTTGTTAAACTTGTCTCAGTCAATATAAAATGCCACTCTCTCACACACATACCCTCAACTTAGAATACACAGGAGAATGAAAGAACTAAAACTGATATGATAGCCACACACATATCTTACGAGTGTTTACTTCCAAAAAATCTCCAAGGTTATTCAACTGAAACACAAATATCAGACACTTGTTATATGTAGTTAACAGTCAGATACAAAAATATGCTGAGGTAGCAAAGGAAATTCATCAGCCGATTTAAGGCTTCACACCTAAAAAGAAGTTCCTTCTTCTTTGTTTTGTCATTTCCTATTTTCTGTGTGTAATTCAAAATATGTACAACATCAACAGATTAATATAATTCTTGTTTGTAAAGCTACAGAATAATTTTAACTGTTTTAGGAGATTTTTGCATTGTAATTTGAAATATAAATAATTCTTTAATTGTTATTAAAGAGAAAGTAAGGTCCCAAATAAAGGTTTGAAGTAGATCTTACTGACACATGTACCAGATGTATCAGCACTCCCTTCAATGAGTCTGATTTTAATTTATGCCCCTTAATATTAAAGCAGAAGCAGATCTTTTCATCATCAACGGAAACAGTTGCCAAAATTCCCCAAACTTTTTCCTTTCTTTTTTCTTTGAGTTTTCATTTAGCACTTAACTACTAGTGCTATTAGTTTTATGTAAATGAGAAAGAGTTTTCCTCATAAGGACAGTTTCTGAAGTACTGAAGTCACTTTAAACACTAAACCCCATTGGCTTTAAATTAAACAGTAATTGGATAAAAGATATTAAACACCTCTGAAGAAAGGTTGGAAAGCTGACCTTACTCAGGTAAGAGTTCTAATCACTACTCAAGGAAATCATATCCATAATCTCAGTGGCCAAAGAAAATTAATTTAATGGAGACGAAAGTTGTCAGAGAGATGCACTTGGAGTCAACTGCAACTTGGTATGTTACATTTTCACCTATCTTTGAATGTCCACAATGACAATGTTACCATTTCCCTAACAAAAGGGTATTTTTTTCTATATTTTGTGGAAATGGTGAGAAGAGAAGCTGGTTTGGCCATCTCAGATTTTTTTTGATCGCTTAACTTAGAACTCCCTTATTCAGAACAGTCATTGTTTTACACATTTATTAAATTAATGTAAATGGAAATTTCACACGTAAGATGGTGATGATTCTTCCTTAATAATTATAAACATGGAAAAAGGTCAAGATTACTGAGCCTGAAGGGTTTTCAAAATGGAGAAGCCACCATTTCCCTTACCTTGTATTTTTCGAGAAATTTGCAGGTTTTCAAAACGACCATTTCATTCTAATGCCCTTATTTTTTGGGTGCTTTATATGAGGCAAAATGGAAACTTTGATCCCTTCTAAAAAATATGAAATGTAGGGTTTAGTTCAGAAGTGTAGTCACCAAGGTTTTACCAGGTAACTCTAAATACTTCCATGGGAGTTCTGCCTATCAGAAACTCAAGCCTGACACCTGCATGTGGGCAGATGAGAGCCTCTCCAATCTCCATTTGTCAAATTAGCTGGATTATCATAGACTATAACGGAAGTTTAGACACGCAGCACACACAACTACCAAAATTCAACTTTCTAATATCTCCAGATGCTTTTAAACTTAGCAGTAGTACTCAACTGCCCAAGAGTCATAGACAATTTGAGGTTGGACTGGTCCTCTGGAGATTGCCCAGTCCAAACCCCTGCTCAAAGCAGAGTTTAAATCCATACTTCAAATCAGACCTGCAAAAGCAGGTTGATGATAGTTATGACCAATGTGTTTTGAACACACTGTAATAAACTCAAAGATTATGAGTAGCAGTTCAGGTGACTTATCATGCCAATTTTCTGGAAAATGTTATCAGTTGAGGCTGACTTAGCAGCAGTAGGGAGATGATGAGCAGATAACTTTGCTTAAAGAAAATTATAGGTTTGTATACTTGAATTTTTTGCAGAAGTTTGTCTTTAAAATGTGCTGAATGATACATTAAGCAGACTACTGTAAAACCTTCAGCCTTTGGAAAAAGGTGACAGCACCCTTATTGAAAGTGACCCTAAAATAGCTGTTTGCCAGTTGATCCTGTTCACAGATGGAAAAAGATTTTTCACTTTCTGCCTGGTCTGTTATGATTAAAGAGCAGTGAGGCTAACAACACCCTTATGATAAACTGCCAGAATTCCTATACAAAAGCATTGACTCCCAATACATCCTTTATTCATGCCTGAGCAACCAAGCACCCATATGTGTTGCAAGCGAATAACTTGTAGTCTGTAGTTATCTCAGTGACAGTACTGTATTATATCTCAGGAAATTTCAACATGCTGATGAAATAGATCTTGACACAGCCACACCTTTCTTGCATCATTGTTTGAATATATAACTTCATGCAATTACAGCTGTCAAATATTTTCTGTCCCACATTTTATTGAACTCTAACATGGGTATTATCTTCTAAAGTGTCAGGAACAAATATATATATTTTTAGAAGTTGTTTTTTTGAATTTATCTGTCTATTTGATCTTAATTTAGAACAAAATCAGAACAGGTTTGTAGAAGCTGAAATACTTTCAAAGTGAACTTTGAATCAGCTCTATAGGTCAGTAGTAAAAATTTAACAATTAGTAATTAAGACTCATATGATTACAGACAGCCATTTATGAACAGTAAACCATGTAGTTGGTAGAACACAAATTCTGGACAATTTTTTTGTTTGTTTTGTGTCTTTCTTCTAAGAAGTTTGTTAATTGATCCTAGTCTTTAATAAAATCATATTCTCCTATAAAATGAGAGAGGCATCAGAGGAAAGCTAAAATCAATGTTAAAATTGGTGCCTTCTTTGAAGCTGACTATTGTTCCAGTGCCTAATGAGAGAGAATAAACAAGTGGTCTAGAATGGACACCAAACTTTTAGAAAAGTAAAACTAGGGTAGATTGATTCTACAACTCATGTTAACTATTATTAATTTATGATGCACGATAGGAAAATAAATCACGTTATTGATTCTGGATTATGAGTAGGTTGTGTTTAATTACTTCTACAGCATCCTTTACATATTTCCAAAACTAGAAAACAAGAATTGTCATCATGTATTACCTTCTTATCTTTAGGAATACAGTGATCCTTAGATTTATGAATAAGGGTTCTTCAGACCAAAAAATAAAGCAGGTACTTGAAGATCTCCTAATTTTTAAATTTTTTTTAAAAAACAGTTTTATTTTTGAAAAAGGTGAAAAAAAAAAAAAAAGTGATTGCAAATGAGATCTCCAAAGAAAAATGTAGAAATATTTAATGTAGATTACCATATAAAGAAGATTTTAGTATCATAAATTTATATAAAATTAGATTTAACAAAGCTCTACAAGGATGTGGCTCTTAGGAGTTCTTCAAGATGAGCATTCTTAATGGAAAAAAAAAAATTAGACCTAAGGCTAAATTGAATTAAAGGTGAAAAATGAAAAAAATATCATAGAATCATAGAATACTTACGGTTGGAAAGGACCTTAAGATCACATAGTTCCAATCCCCCTGCCATGGGCAGACACACCTCACACTAAACCATGTCACCCAAGGCTCTGACCAACCTGGCCTTGAACACCAACAGGGATGGAGCATTCACAGC
>WYDI02008860.1:0-73203 GCA_009867235.2 Psittacus erithacus | reverse complement strand
CGCGCCCCGCGCCTCCACCTGCGCCGCCCGGCAGCGCCCCCTGCCGGGACCCGCGCAGAGCGCCGCCGCCGCCGCGCCTCGGCTCCCGGGACGGTTCCCAGCGGTGTTTTCCTTGGAAAACGTTAATTTTCCGCAATTTCTGGCGCACAAGGGGCCGCAAGCCGCACCTGCCGCCTGCGCGGGAGCCCGTCAGGCGGCCAGCCCGCAGCCGCTCCCCAGCGCCCCCGGGCCGCCTCCAGCAAACCCTCACCGCCGCGGCCTCTCCGCCCCTCCGCGGGGCGAAGGCTGCGCACCCCCTGCGCCGCCGGCCGTGCCCCGCAGTCCTGGGAATCGGCCGGCCCCACTCAAGGCAGCGTACCGGCGGCTCACCCAGTTTCCTAACGGGAGAGCGGGCAGCGCCGCGGAACCCACGCCGGGGGGGAGGTATACGGGACATTAAACAGGGTCGGTAACAAGAGCGCGATCACCAATAACCTACCGGCCACGCAAACTGAAAGGGAATAACAATCCTGCCCGTCTCGGGGGTTCTGCCTTGATAGGAGTACTTGTTGTTGTTCAAATAGAAAATATTTCCACCGAGAACGGGGGTAGATCCGAATCCGTAGTTGCAGGGTCCGACCGGTGTGATCTTGGCCTGATATTCCTTGAGACAGACTTTCACGTAAGTGTCGCACTCGTCCCGGGCGCAGTCCAGGTTCTGGGGGCTTCTCCTGCCATCGCAGCATTCCCCATTGAACAACTCGCCGTTTACATTCCGCACCGAGTTAAGCTGCAGCTCGAAATAGCCCGTGGACCGGGACACCTAAAAATAAAAATCAAAGGGGAAAGAGCCTCGTTACTACCGCGGCCGGGGCGGGCAGCGCCGGGAGCGCTGGGCTGCGGCGAAGCTGCGGCCCCCGCAACTTTCGTCGGCTGGGGGGTTTAACCCCGCGGCGGCGGCACATCTTTGTAAAACAAAAATATCACGCATACATAGAACATGCGCAAGGTGGAAAGGGAGCGGGGCGGAGGTAGACGCGCCGCCCGCGGCCGGGAGCGGAGCCCCCCGCGCCCCCCTACCTGCACGCAGGAGCCGAGGAGCAGCGCCAGGCCGAGCGCAGCGGCGCAGGGGGCCCGGTTCCGCCGGCCGGCGCCCTGCATGCCTGCTGCTCTGCGCGGCTGCCTCAGAGGAGCCCGCCGAGCCCACCGGCCACGGACCGGCGGCCGCTCGCGGCATGGGCGGCGGGGGAGCCGCCCGCAGCGCGCCGGGGGGCGCAGGGCATGGGCTGCCGGCGGGGCCGCCCGGAGCGCTCCGCCGCCGCTCCCCTCCCGCGGGTTCTGCTCGCTCTCTGTGCGCCTTAGCTCCGCAGACACCCAACAAGTAGGTGCCGGAGTGACAGCTTCATTACCCATTCGCCGCTGCTGCCGCGGCCTTCATATTAATGAGGGGGACGGCCCGGCCCCGCGACCGGCGGGTGGGGCCAGCACCGCTCCCGCCGCGGCTCTTAAAGGGCGGCGGGTAGCAACGGCGCCCCCCTATCCTAACCCATTCTGCCCTGCCCTACTCTGCTGGTAGTGGAGAGTCCGTCAGCCCCAGGCGGGAGGGGGGAATGGGGGAGCGCCCGCTGGGCGTGGATGAGTACAAGTGGGGTGCGAGCACCCGCATATAGGTGGTGTGAACGCGCCACCGCTGCGGAGGAGCGCGCAGAATGCGCTCACCCACAGTGTTAGAGGAACTGGGGTATGCGCGCCCGCCGAGGTGGAGCTCACGGTACGTACACCCCCACTGATGGAGCTGTGCGGGGTGTATGCACGCACAAGCATAGAAGAGCACAGGTGGTGCAAACACATCAGCCAAGAAGTGCTTGGAGTAGGAGTGCCCCAGCACCGTTCATGCACCCACAGCTGTGAAGTAGGGCACCGGGTAGGATCACCCACAGCTGTGGAGGAGTAGGATGCACTCCCAGTCACAGAGGATTGTGATGGCTGAGTGCCGGCAGCCATGTAAGAGCATGGTATATGCAAACGTAGCTGTGGAGGAGAATGTGGCATGGGATCATTCATTGCAGTGGAAGAGCATGCATGGTGCATGCCCCCACAGCTGTGGAGGAGTGTACAGTGTGGGTGCACCCGTAGCTGTGGAGGAACGCAGGGAGTGGGAGCACCCACAGCACCACAGAGGAGTGTGGGGTGCATGCACCCACAGCACCACAGAGGAGTGTGGGGTGCATGCACTCACAGCTGTGGAGAAGCACACGGTGCATGCACACATGGCTGTGGAGGAGTATATGGGGTGCATGTACCCACGCTCATATAGAAGCACAAAGGGTGTGTGAGCCTACAACCATGTAGTTCGCCCAGGATTGCTTATGAAGTGCTCTCAGTGACATGTGCAGTACAGAGAGCAGATGGCCAAGTAGTGGGATCATGTCCTCCTCCAGTGGTGGCTCAAGCAAGTATGAGAGTAACAGAACAGAGATTTCTCCTTTAAGCACCGTGTGATTTTGATCCCTGATGACAAGCTATACATACAGACATGCTATGGATACACTATCAAAGCCCAGATCCGCATTTAGGACCTAAGTTTTCCTTATGTTTCTTTCCCTGCCCCCCTCCTTATTTAACTCTTTAGTGCTGATCACCCACCAAAGTGGACAATTGGAGAACAAACAGCTCAGAAATCAAAGGGCTGTCAGGTTCCCCTCCGCGGAAAACCTTTCACAGAGCCTCCCCCTGCCTTTTCAGCGCCCCGGCTGCTTCCCGTCTCTCCAGCAGCCAGCCGGCACGCTGCTCCTTCGCTATTCATGGCCAGCGTGCAGCTGCAGCTACTCTCCTAGGCTGACACAGCAGCAGCTGCTATATGTGTGCCAGCTGGCTATCCTCTCTCCAAAATCCTCTTGTCCGCCCCACTCCCTTTGCTTTCCTTCTTCCCACCTACAGACCTGCTTCTCCTTCCCCACCCTCGTCTCCCACTTGCCACGTTCTGCTCCAGTTTCCCATCTCCCCACTGTCCTGATCCTACCCCTCTGCTGTTCTGATTCACCTTACTTGCTCTCTAGGAAGCATTTCTTACTTTCCCTCTTATCCCTCCTGAGCTCAAACAGGAGCTCTCTCAAGTGGAGCAGTGAATATAGCTTTTAATTATTTTATGTGTCCTGTCTTTGAAACAATGCCTCCCAACATAAATGCATTCAAGCATTTTTTTGGTTAAGATAACCTCTGGTATAACCACCTTTAGAAGGCGGCAGAGGGAAAGGCGGGGGAGCTGAAGGAGGGCTGTTACCTTGGTTTGAGGTGTTATTTTAAAGTTGCTATGTTTTGCTAATCAGAAACTCTGCTGGGCCCATCCTCTTAACCAGCTGTGTGGCTTGCTGGCTTCCAAATGGACAGGCAAATGCTCTTTAGTTTTAAGTTACTTTTTCTGGAGGTGAAGGGAAGGAGTTTCTTAGATAAGCTTCCTGCCTGATTATTTGGCAGTGGATGGCAGCCAAAATATTTTGCAAGACAGGTATTTTGTTTGCATGTAGCATCATAAACAAACAAAACCTCATAATCTACCTTCAGCATTATGCAGTCAATATGCCTGTGGAGGATATATTTTTATCACTAAGCTAAGCAAATGTAATACCAAAGAAAGATGATCCAGTAGTTACAGCATATGCTCAGTCTCTACAAAGCCAGCTCGGTTACCTGCTGTATCACGAAATTTCTTTGTTACCTTGAGCACACTCCATGTTGGTTTTGTGCTTTGGTTTCACCTTGGTAAATATTCTATAGTATTCAAAAACTCTGGTGCCATTTTAAGACACCTTTTCTTGCTGTAACCTGACTTCACAGGAGCAGACAGGGGAGATGAACCTATTTTCAGGCATTTTCTCTGCTCAGGAAAGTACTTGTTTTATTCCTCTTCGCGCTGCGGCCCCATTTTCAGCCTGAACTCCTTAGTTCTCTCACTGTGGTTATTATTTCATAAGTGTCATGGACTTTCACTCTATTCTCCTTTAGGTATGGAAAGTTGTTTCATTTGAGTTATGTGCAAATAGAGATGGTTTTCAGGGAACACAGGAAAAGTATGTCTTAACTTATGAACTCTGGGCTTTTCATAAAAGCCCAGTGGCCAGATCTGGAGGTGAATGCTGAGCGAGGCTAAGAGGAGCCATCCCTCACAGCTCGGACAGCCTAGATTAGACTGCCTCTGCAGGACCAGCCCCAAGGAGGGACAGTCCAGCCTCCAGCATGGTCCCTGCCTTCCCATTTAGGGCTGCCTCCCACCAACTTAAGGGAGATGAAGTTAGGTAGGATGAAAAGCAAAAGGTCCTGCACAGACCTTGGCATGGTGTCTTGGTCACTTCCAACAGGCCATCTTGTGTGTCCAGGAGTGTGGTGGCAGGATTTTCCCCCCTCTCCCTCCAGCGTTTCCCGGAGTCTGGACCCCTGCCGTAGGACAGCTCGCAGGACTAGGCTTCCCCGTGCTGAGCAAGCATGCAGGAGGCGGCTGGCTCCATAACTCATTCCCAATCAGCTGTGCTCTCCAGGGTCTGCTTGAGGTCCTGGCTGCCAAGTGTAACGTGTCTCCTCTTTCACCCACACCTGCAGCCCAGCCTGCTTACATGCAACCCGCCGCCTTTCCTGCCTGTCCTGCATCTGGCTGCTCCACACACCAGCAGCCATCCTTTCCCCATTGGGTGAGCCCAGGACTCTTCCTTCCATTCTCTGGGTTCATCCTCCCCTCACCTTCCTCGGGGAAGGATCCATATGTTTTCGCTTTGAGTCACAGGGCCTTCCATGCAGTCCCGTGCAGGCAGGTACCTGCCTGCTGCTCAGGAGAAATTGATAAATTAAATTCAGTATGCCAAACACAAGCTTTAAGGTGCTATTCTTTCATTCCCCACCAAAATAAGGGTTGTCAAGATCTAGATTAAACCCCCATAAATATCTTCCCATTGCTGCTCTTTCCCATCCTCCACCTGCTGCTCCTTCTCCTTTCTCCAGCAATCCCTGCTCATGGTAGTAAGTGGGAATCGGGGCTGTGCATGAAAGAGTGGTGGAAATAGGGCTGAGAAAATTCGTGTTTGGCTTTAGCCAGGGTTTGAGCTTGCAGTCAGCAGTTACTCATACTGCACAAGCGATGTGACCGGAGAACACCAGTCCCTCCGGCAGGGAGGGGACGTGCTCGCCGCTACTCTCTGGCAGGGTGGAGCGCCGGCGTGCCACACCTCCTCATTTCCAGCCCTGCGGGCCAGGATTTTTGCTTTTGTGCTCTGGCTGTGCCCTTATGCTAGAGTTTATGCCTGTATGCAAATCCTGTGCAAGTTTGCTCATTAAATTATTTGCATGAAATATCCCCAGAGGATCATAGCAGCTAGGAAAGAGCAGGGTTTAACCATTTGCCTTAGAGACAGCAGAGGTACGGGAATGTCATTTGTCAGTATGTGTATGGATATGGACATATATAAAATTTACCTAGGCCAGAATCTGTCTGCTTGGGAAGGTGAAAGGCAAGAAGATCCTTTTGGATGCTGTCCATCTGAAAATTGGCAGGGTAGGAGTTAACCCTCCCTTTCTGGCCAGAAAGGCTACAGCTGCCTGTCCTTAAAGCACCGCATTGCAGGACAGAACCAGCTGTGAAGAATTAATTTCCCTCTTTCCCCCTCTATGAGAAGCCTTGTGGGCTGGGACTAAGAACATGAATGGAGAAGTCTGCTCAGGAGGAGAGCAAGAGGGCAACCAGAGGAGAAAGATTTTTCTTTCTTCTTTGCGGAGTTTGGCTGGAGCACGGTATTTTGAGCTTGCTGTAGTCTTGGCAGGGTTAGAGACCTGTCTTCTCCCTTGATTGAAGAGTCCTGTTGGATTTGTATGGCTCATGTAATGTTTTCAGTGAGTGTGTACATGCATGTGTGTGCTCTTCATGGAAGCAAAGCAGACTTGAACTGCAAAGGTGGTGTTTTAAAATACTTTTCAGTATAAGATCTGTAAGCTATTTCTCTTAAGATTGAGCTGCTAGTACAGCCCAAATAAAAGATCAAGTAGAGAAGGCATAAGGTAATGCTGATACTTGTTTTCTTTCCCAACTACTACTGGGAAAGTCAAGTTGTGCTTGGTGGAAGTTGTGCCAGGAAAGGAGATGGGGTCTTGGCACCACCCTTTTCTGTTTCAGTGGTTGCCCAGCTCTGAGCTGGCAGTGGTCTCTGTGAGCTCCAGAGCAGAAAGAAATTGGTTTAGTATCATTTCAACTTTGCTGCCTGATATGCTTTCTGCTTCTGGGGCCTGGTGGTCTGCCAGCAGAAGCATATGCTGAGTCTGGCCCAAAAAGTCAGTTTGTACAGGCCAGCAGTATTAATAAAATGAAGAAGATGTACTGAATGCATACTTACAGAGTTCCTCCCAGCTGATCACCTGCAATGTTTCAAAGCCTTGCCTAAAATGTTAACACTTGGGGCAAGGGTGGATGTGTTAACTGGTTACTTGCTGGGTAAATTATAAAACCAGCTCAGCTGATCTGACTTCTGAGACTAAATCCCCTCCCTTAATGTGAAGTTCTTGCTTTCATAGTGGCTTACCTTCTTTATGGATGTTCGGAAGACAACCCATCTGAGAAGACTTCTTAAAACTGACTGAATCATGTTGGATCCACTATTCATAATCAGCCTTTGCTCTTCAGCTTCATCGCAGTCAGCCTCTAAGAAACCTCTACCTTATGGCTTTCCTGGTGTTTGAATCACAGAAAATAAGGTCGGGTGATATCTGAAGATTATCTAGATTATCCTGTTCCACAAAGAAAAACAAACCGTGCTTGTTTCTTGCGTAACAGATGGGTATCTGTCTTTTTCTTAAAAACATCCCCAGATAGGAATTTCTTTGCTGTGATAACCTATTCTAGTGATTAGCCCCCACATAATGTATGTTACTGCATTGCTGCCAATGTGTTCCTTCTCCAGTCTTCTGACACCTTGCTGGTTCTCTGTGGGGTCCCAGAGAACAGCTAAAAGCAGTGAGATTGCTTTAACAAGCAGTCTAAGCACATAATATTTAACATAGGAAATATTATTCAGTTATTCTTTCTTGTTTCTAGAAAGCTCTTTCTCTGCCATCTGTGGCACAAATTGTGTTAACCATTTGGGTGCAAGTGGTCTTTTGATGGGAAGCTCAAGTTAAAAAGGCAAATATTTTCCCTGTCTTTACATCATGAATTACCAGTTTTCCTTCCCTGTTGGGTAGTTCTTCTACTGCCTTCATGTCAGTGATAACATATTTTATATTTTCTTGAAATACCACCTGTTGGTTGTATTTCTTTTTGCATCTTGACTTTTCTTGTTTGGTCCCTACATCTTCAGCCTGTGCATTTACATTCACATCCAAGTGAATTTGTTTTACATTTTCTTAACATACTATTTCTTGTGTTAGGGGTCAATGAAGTGGTCACGATTTAAGCAAATTTTCCCTTACAACCATTGCTTTCTCTTCTCTGCTGCTATTGTTTGAATTGATGTCCTTACCATTGTTTCTTTAAGGTGCTGCAATCTTTGCTGAGTTCTGTTTTCTCTGAGACTTGTTTCTCATGATTAACAGTTCTACGAGTTTTTTGAAATATGGTTTCTGGAAGTCTATTGTATTTATTTTGCTGTTCTCCTTCTTTCCTTTCTGTGACTCGTGAACCCTGTTGTTTCATGGTCATTCTCACCCAAGCTGCATTCCTCTTTTTGGTTAGAGCCAAATTAGTTCTCATTTTTATTTTGTATCTTCTTATTTATTTCTTACGCTGTTTGCATTATTTCATCGGGTTACCCTCTTCAGCATCACTCCAATGATTTTCTTGTGAGTAAGGTATTTCCCCTAGTTTATAATGGCTCTGCCCGGGTACTTGATGCTTGTATTTACCTGTTCAATTTTGAAAACTGTCCTTGAGGATGCTGGTTGCATTAATTCATCAGGTCAGGGCTCAGAGATGCTCTTCCTGTCTTGTGAGTGGAATGCCAGCTCTGACCACTGGTTCTTTTACTTGGAATATCCAGGTTCAAGCAAGTCAAAACCTTCCTGGTGATACTACCTGCACAGCCATGCATTCATTTCCAGGAAAAAAGTTGTAAGTAGCTGATGCCACTCATCACCGAAATAGCTAGTGCTTTATTCATGGAAGGAATTTTCCTTTCTTCCTTTTATACATGAACTGGTCTGACCAATGCTAAGAAAGCTCACCCTGGATATGTTGTTTCTTGCCAACTGCCAACATGACAGATCTCGAATTCCCATGGGAAATTCATAGGAAAATTATCCAAGATGCAGTTAGAAGTTATTCTAATTGAAACCTAATCTAGATTCAGACTAAGACACTGACATCTTGGATAATCTGCTGTCAGAGGAGGGAGGCCTGACATCCCCCTCATGTGTCTGGACCACTTGCCGGAGCAGGAGCTGTTCTTGACCAGGAGGTACTGTGGTCCTGCTAAAAGGAGGCAGCAGAGTTCAGGAAAATATAGTAAAGTATCCACATCTGTGGAAGGGACATATTCGATGAGCAGGGAGGAAAGCAGACATCTGTCTATGCTATTAATTGTTAAGGAGTAATGTATCGAGGTATCAAACATACGTACATAGGTGTAATGGCACATTTATCTTCATACAAAGACATTTCTTTCACCACATTAACTATGTGGTTGGCCTTGACCAGCTCACAGCTTGTTAAATTTAAATGTGAGTAAGGTGGAAAGTATGGAAGATGACAGAAAATATGGTGTTGCAAGCTATAATTCAATCTTCTTTATTTGAAAGCATACTACTTGCCATCAGTGGAGTAGGGTTCACACATTCCTCACTGATATTAAGCTCTTGCACAGCAGCATCCTCAGCTGATACTATCCACATTTATGGTCACCTAGAAAAACTATCCAACACTGGAGGAGAAGGAGGTGCTTTTTGTTAAGGTTCTCTGTCACATAAGGACCACTGTAACACAACATGCTTAGAAGTAAAGCAGTCAGACCTAAGGAAATGCAGTACATGGCACTGCTGAACACCACACTGGTGATGTCCTAGTGTGAGCCTCATGTTAGTCCAGCCTAAGTAGCAGAGATGTGTAAGGAAAGCTCTTCGAGCAAAAAAGTTGGGTGGTGCACTTGCACAGTGACACAGTCTTAAAAAAAAAAAAAAGAAAGAAAGATGACCCACAGCTACAACACTGCTGGAGATTTTATTTTTTTCTATATATTTACATTTATTTGAATTGCTGCTTGATGCATAATCTGATCTAACATGCATGTTCCTGCAATCTCCCTTCCCTCACTGGCACCTCCAGCACCTTATATTTTGATAAATAAAATCAGATCTCTTTCAAAAAAATTCTCTCTTTGAGCTTCCATTTAGCTAAGGTTGTCAGAGGAGTGATCATGTACATCCTAGCTCTTGAACTAAAATACTTGTGCCCCTGTCTTCATTAACACTCAGATCTCGGTCAGGCTTTGCCTTTTCTTTCAGCCAGTACCTTCCAGCATTTTCTGTAAGAAGGCAATGTGCAGGAGCAGACCTCTAGCTTGCAGAAGATAGCTCAATTAATTTGAGACAAGTGACTCAGAGCTAGGACCATGCCATCCATTGTGCTGGATCACAGTCACATTCACAATTCATCTGTTTATGCCCTGATTAACCATTCAAATAAAATTTTTATCACTCCTAGTTAAAAGCAGACATAAATGAGAGTTTCCTCTTCTGAACAAGAGACTTTGCTCTGAAACAGAACTCCTTCTTCCTGGAGCCAGGCAAAATAACCAAGAGGGGCTACAGATGATTCATCTATCAGCACTCTCCATCAAAACCTGTAGCTAAAACAAGATTACTAAGAAGAAGAGTGCTATTGAAGGAGGAAACTGCTGCTGTAATTTTGTTAAGGAACACGATATTATTTAAAAGCCTTTTAAAAAGTGTGCTTGTTCCAGGAGAGCAGGAGTGAGGGAAGATTTTAAAGAAAGACTAATAATCTCTCTTCTCCCTTTCTTGCCTATAAAGATTCATGCTGCTTTCTTTGCCCTAGCCAGCAAGCATAATGATTTCAGGAGCCCTTGTAAGTCATTATTCCAGCCCTAATGAATAGGATACAACCTGCACCTTAGCTTTGCAGAGGCTGAAAGCATGGGAAAAAAAAAAAAAAAGCTTGTAGGGCATAGAGGATTTGGTGTATTATACAGCACATAACTGCAGGTTAAGATTTTTTCCAGACTGCATTTTGGTTCCTGGCCATGATGATCCTAGCATGCTCACACAGCAGCAGTCTCACATTGTTCAGTATTGCTCTATAAACTCCCAAAGCCATGAACAAGCAAGCCTCAAAGCGTGTACCTTGCTTCTCACTGGTAGCCAGTTTTGCACTTGCTTAGCAAGTGAAGCAGTAACTTAGCATGAAGCAGTGACCAAGCGGGTAGTGAAACAGGCTGACACTGTTTTCAGCAGGCTCCACTGTATCTTGTTCATGGCAAATTACACAGCACATAGGTGTTAATGCAATGACCCCTTAGGAAGTGGTGCAGGCACCCACAGGGCAGAATCCCAGAGCTGTGGGGAGCCGGGATTTGGGTGAGTCTGCTGAGAAAGATCTGGTGCTGGCTGCAGACCTTAGCTGGGATTTGCTACTGGATTTTGTGTGTCTCCAGTGTGCCGGGTCTGCACTGAGCCAGGCCAGCACATCTGTGTCCCTGGGATCAAGCGCATAGCCTTCACCTGGAGATCCCATTCTGTTTCTGAAAGTGGCTTTTTCACACACCAACTGGATGTATTGTAGGTATTATTGAGAGGGAAAGAATTTGTGCCCTGCAGGTGCAGATTGCTGGCCAGAATTTACATGTAGCTGCTCCAAATGTGATTTTGTGTAGAAAAGCTAAGGGAATGAAGAGATCCATTAAACCAAATGCTTCAGTCATAACAAAAAGCATTTTGTGTACAGTGTCAACTCACAGTCAGAGCTGTGCATGTTGATCAGGTTTTCAAGGTCAGATGGAAAGTTGATGGTGATCCGATCTGACCTCAACTGGTTTTCAGGCTTTCACTCCATTTGCTGTTACTAAACCAGAGGCTTTGCAGCAGGGCTCCCTATGCTTGGTTCACGAAGGGCCACTCACCACACAGGATCTGGCCTAGGGCCTGCCTGAGAAAACACGGCTGATGGGCAGAGAAAAAGCTTCAGGACCCGGCATAGGCAGTGTCCGTCTCTCTTTCCAGACAAAGGAAAAGTGCTCTGGAGTGGAGCTGATGCCGGTTCCTTAACTGTGTGCTGAAGTTGCACTGCTGTCATACATGAATGGTATGTTTTAAATGCAGAGCTCCACTGAGCAGAATGTTAGAAAACTTTGGCTTTGTAATGTGGAAGCATGGGAGGTTTGTGGGAACTGCGGGAGTTATGGACTTCAAAAAAGGAAATATTACAAGAACGAGCTTGGAAGCTGAGAGTGGTTCCAGTAATGAACAATTTTGAGTAAAAATACTGAATTCATGCTGAAAAAAATGTTCAGAATGTGGCTTGTTTTCTGTAGCTAATTATTTCTAAATATTTAAGAAAATAAAAGAGGGGTCACGGGAATGATGCTTTGTTTAAAAATAAGATCACAGGCTCTACTGAACAGATGCAGAAATTCCAGTTTATTGTACCCTGGGATCCCTCCCGTCAGACAAACTCACCTTACTCAATGCAGTCCTAGAAAGCCAAAAATTAGTTTGCGTTTTAAAATGTACATCTAGGATTTGATAGCCACCTCAAACTGCATGTCCAAGGCATGTCGCACACAAGAGATGATGTACGTATGCAAGGAAACAGGGAATCAGACCTATTATTATTTTAGTGTGCAAACTGAGCTCCACGGGGAGTTAGATCCCCCAGCTTCTGTGTCAGAGCCACCATAGGGCTGGCGCAGCATCTCCTTGCTGCTGTGCCCTATGAAATTGCTTTCCTCAGGCCAGCAGCGTGCCTGGGGCCTCCAAAACCCTGGATCCATCCAGCATGGACCAAAATGCACAGAGCTGGCTGCGCGCCCACACGCAGGGGTTTGTGGGTGTATTGTGTTCTTGCATACGTTTCCAGGCAAAACATATAACACCTAACTTTGGATGCCAAACTTCTCCAATTATGAGAGAACAGTAATTCACCAAGGAGTAAGTATTCCTTCAATTTCATTTGCTTGGAAATGATACTGAGAATCTGTTCTGAATGGAGGCAGATGAAAAATGCTACATGTTAATGCATATTCTGGGTTAGCTGTCTTTGTTAAATTAGAATGAATGCTGCTCATTTCCCATCTGGTCCTCTTTGACATTACTTCCAGAATATATTCACAGCTCTTATTTGTACAGTACAAATGGCTGGCTGTAGTACCAACTTTACCTTTTATAGGCTGCTAAAATGTTGGTGCCAGATCGCAAAATAACATTCAACTTCTAGGCAGCATCTGTGGACATTACTTGCTCCAACAGCTTTCTTTTTTTCCTCCTCTTAATTTCTTTAAATGCAACTATATATGTGAAGTGGGTTTGTTGTCAAACCAAGTGAAAGTTGACGGTTTGACAGCCCTGAAGCCTGCAATCTTCCTCATGAGGATGCCGCAGACAGATCAAGCAACCTGCTATCAGCCTGCTCATCTCTTCTGTGCAGCCTTCCCCGAGGGCTGAAAGAGCACATGCTTCTCCATCTGCAGCTGCTTGGTGGTGCCTCTGCTGGTTGCTGTGCTGAGGGATTTTGTGCTCTGGATCCCTGCACACTCAGGGTTGCCCTGAAAATACCAATGCAACAGAAACTAAACAGCTCTCAGCCAGCGCTGAATCCAGTGCTGCTGACCTGAGCTGGTTTCCTGATTATTCCTAAATCTTCCCATCTGCAAGCCTTTGTTTCTGGCAGTTTCCTTAGCAGGCTCCCTGTTCCAGCAACCTCCACCCCTGCCCCCTGGTGCGTTGCAGACCTACCTCAGTAAACAGAGTGTTGTGATCCGAAACGCACACTTTTGTCTTCTTGGAGTGACCAAGGGCTGCAGCACCGCACCGGGAATTCTCACCATAGCAACTACCTGCATTGACGGAATTTGGTACTCATTAAATAGGCTGTTTGTTTACTTCTCAGGCTGTGAGAGTAATGGTGAAACACTGTGAGCTGAACAATGCTGGGCTGCCACTGGCATCTTCATGTGTAAAACAGGTAATTACTGTGTTCTGCAAATGAAACAGAAAAAGCCTGCGTGGGGTAGGAGTGTTGAGGATGTAGGGTGATATGGTAGGAATATCATCAAGCATGCTTGTCACACGCTGCTAGGTAGTCTTGATGGATCCAGCAGAAAATTAATCCTGCTCATCACATGTACTGGACAGAGGGTCTAAGTGACCTTGTTCACAGAGGTCACACACTTAGCAAGCAGCAAATGCATGGGGAAAAAGAAAACCAAAATTACTGGTACCCCAGCAGAAAAGAAGGAATCTTGCAGATAGAAGCTCAGCACTCAGCCTCTCTGGGATCAAAGGTGCGCAGGTGGTATTTAAGATGTACATCAATGTCCAAAATGCAGAATCCCTTAACAGTGCAAAAGTGATTTCCACAAAGCACCTCCCATCATCTGTGCAACTGTTTCAGTTCCAGCCCTGCAGGATTTGCCAGCCTCTGTGCAACCCCATGCTTCCAGAGAGCCGTAACTTGGTGCAGGGCTGTTGTAAGCTACCTTCAGCAAAGGATATAGATGATAAAAATAGGAGGAAGCAGCCATGGTCAAACTTCTCCTGCCCACCCCAGAGCTGCCCAACCTCCTCGGCAGTGCCTGTCAGTGTGATGGGCTTTCATAACCTACACAAGGGTGGTGCTGAGCACCCACCACTGCTCGGGCATGAGCAAGTTGATGCTCAGTCTCTGCACAAACTCTCCTAGCTGTGGTGTCTCATGGGTGCTGCACGCTGGGTGCAAACTGCCCGTGCATACACCCTGGCAGCAAAACCTCAGGGCAGCCCTGTAAAATCAGCTAGTAAGTCCCCAGCACAGCCAAATCCCCAGAGGAGGGACAGATGCAGGCATGGCCAGAGCACAAACTGGGAGCATTGAGCATCAAACGTGCTGTAGCACACAGCTGCAGTTTCTGTTTACCACCCAGATGTGTTGCTCACTGTCCCACATGTTCTCTACAAGCCTGTGGTCTGGGTAGGAATTCCTACTTGCCCCTGTCTACCTGCTGCCTGGAAGTCACTGGCATGGTTGGCAATCAGGGGCCCAATCCAGGCAGCAGGCACAGTGTGTGGCTGTCAGATGCTGAAAAAAGAAAGAGATGCCAAAGTGTAACCCCCATCTGCATCCCCATTAAAAGTGGCTGGAGGTGCTGCTCAGGGCCCTGTCCTAGGCAGGTAGAGGAATAGAGGTGAGCTGGAGTCACTTTCCTAATTAGAGCATTTCTGTGAGAGGGATGGGTCTAAGCCCCATCACCTTCACCTTTTAGGGGAGCACAATAGCTACCCAGTCACAGGTGGGATGATCAGAACTTTGTGCAGGCAGGTGTTTGCAGGAAGAGAGGGCAAGGGAAGGAATACATTTGTGACAAAGGTGAGCCTGGAAACCAGCCTCTGTAGCTCTGCTGACTGCAAAGAACAAAGGCTCTACATGCTTTTATTAACACTTTCTTTCTGGCCTTACCTTGAACTAACCTCTCTGCCTTCCTTAGGAAGTAATTAATTTTTTCCAGATCTTTGCTAATAGCCCTGTCCCGGTGCTAACCCTTCTTTTCACTTGAGTAATCAGCAAAATTAAACTTGATAAATTGTGCTCAGGTATCCCTAGACTGGGACTGCTGTTTCTCTTTCAGACCCAAAGATGGGCTTTTAGATGAGAAAATCTGCCTGTTTTTTTCTGACCATGTGAGCTTGTCTGATGAAGGACATTATATCTCCATACAAGCCCGGCCTTGCTTAATGGCAGGAAGAGAAAAGCCCTGCAATCTCGTCCCTGCTACCCCAACTCTTTCAGCCCCTGTTTAATTTTAACTGCAGGGTGCATTCCTTAGGGATGCTCTGAGCATGAGGCTGATGAGATGTTTCTACTGCTCACCTCCTGGCTAACAAGAGCCTCAGTTATTTTTGTTTCAGCACCAGTGGGAAGAGGGATGGAGAATGCTGCCATACTCTAGCCAGGAGAGGGTGCTTTCCTGGGGGACTTCTAATGGGTTTGGCTCCTCATCTGAGTGGATGGACCTGCAGCAATGATTTCAGCTACCAGGATCTTGGGAAGCTTTGTGTAACCTGAGTCACCACAGCTTTGCTGCCATCACCGGGGGCACAACCCTGAGCAAAGCTGATCTCACCCAGACCCATACCTTGTGTCCATTGGGATTCATTTGGACATCACAGCCCCCCATGACTTCAGAATCCTCTATTCTTGGTGCTTGACTTTACATGACAAAGATTTCATTTTCCAAGGTGCTGCAGCTCTTGCTGCAGAGCAGGGCAGAAGCATCAATTTAGAGCCTCTTGTTTAGTTAGAGAATGTGAATATCAGCAGCATACCTGCAGGGCAGAGGTTATTGCTCTCCCTTTGAAAGGAGGAGGATGGAGTTCAGTGAAGGTATGGGGATTAAGCAAATGCTAATGATGAGCATGTGCATGGGCCATCAGATTAGAAGGAGAGCTGCAGGCCCACACATGTGGGGACAAGCAGGACTGTGGGGCAGCTACAGGCCAGGGGGCTCTTGCTTTGGCTGCTCCTGCCTTTCAGAGAGGTGCTGCTGTGCTTTGGTTGGTTGGTCCTGGCAGATTGGTATGTTGCTCTTATTACAGCCTTCTCACTTAATATGACCAGGCACATTTCACATTTTGAACTATTTTCCTACTGACTGTCATACGAGTGGAAGTATGATCCAAAACACAGCCTTGAGTATTTCAGGGTGATCCTATGAAAGACCTTCAACAGTTAAAATTTCTTCATTCAGACATTTGATGAGGCTTGAAGTTGAAAAATGAGACGTTGAAAAATGGTTTCCTGCCATTCAGTTCTGCAAGGAGAGAGGTGATGGCATGTACCAGGCTGTGATGGCATGGTAATTCCTCACTCACCTGGAGGACCTTTCAGTTAGCCTTGTGTGGGGCTTCCTCAGCACAGGATGAAATCATTGTAGCTTGGAAATTCACTATGAATTCCCATGGAGAAAAGGACCCTTAGAAAGTGTATCTTTGCTCAAGAAGTAAGCAATGTGCAAAATTAATTACTTTACGCAGAAAAAAATATTTATGTGTGGATTGTGAACATGAACGAGCTAGGTAGGAGGGAATATGTTGGGGGGGTTGGGCTTTTTTTTTTCACTAGATTATTTCTGCTTTCCTAATTCCATGATTTCTGATGAACTGCAGTTCCCTAATTGTGCTTCAAAACATTAAGGAGAGCAACTGGGAGCAATGTGGAGTTGAACACCGAAGAAAACACCTCAGTTCATATGGGGGTACCAACCTGAGGCTTTTGCTGGACTTAAACTAACCCTGAACATCAGCAGTCACTTCCGGTTACTGCTTTAGAATAACACTAGTGGATTTCCAGGGGACCTGTTTGAAGTAGGGACTGCTCTGCATCCGTATGTGTAGCATTTCCTTGTGGGGAGGGGAGGACCCAAGTTCAGGCACACTGACCCTGCTGTACCCTTCCTACCCTGGCTGCAGTGCTGGGCTGCAAGTGAGGGAGAGGTCAGGAGCTGAGCCTCTCTTCCCCCAAACCCAGAGCTATGGGACTGCCTGCGCATCCCCATGCTCACTTTAAATATGCCCTTTCCCACTGTAAAGCTGCACAACCATGATTTGGGGCTGAATTGAAACTGGGCTTCAGGGACAGCTGAGCCCAAACCAGACCTGAAGCCCCAGGTTTATCCAATTGCTACAAATCAGACAATAAGTCTCTTTGTTTCCCATTTCTGACTCGTCCTCTTTTACTGCCTCACATTTCCAGCAATGAATGAGTCCAACTGCCAGTTTGGAGAATTATGTTTGTGGCAGAGCGTGCCTGATGGAAGAGGCACCCATTGCTCTCCATTTCCATTAGCAGCCTGTCAATAGAAATTAAATTACATGAATAAGGTGCTATCAGTGCCAACATCACTGCAGGAAAACATTAATTAATCCTCATTTACATTAGTCAGTGCTACCATCAAATAGACTCTTCTGCTACAAAAGACATTTCCACAAATGATTGTCGCTGTCTGATAAACAGTTTTACAGAACCTCACTGACTCACTTGCTGGGCACTCGCCATCACATTCAGGGTCTGAACGAAGCAAATGCTTTGTGGGATCCTATTCAAAGCCCAGGTTGAATGTTGGGCCTGTCTCTGAATCCCATTCAAACCAACCCAGCCACTGAAAAGGTGGGGCTAAGAGCTTTAAGGAAAATAAATTCCCAATTAACTTACAACAGTCAAAGCAAATTTATTTTTCTAAGGAGTTTGTGATGTGCCCATCACCATTGTATCTAAACTTCACTAAGGGTCTAATGATTTTTCAGAGTGCGCTATACAATTGGAGGAGAACAGTGGGGCCTAAGCCTTCCCTTCTGGCTCAAGAAGGGAGGATTAAGAGCTAAACTCTTTCCCAAATGAATGTTTAAGTAAGATATGTCCCATTTAAATGACAGGATATCTTTACTTTTGGATTTTTTAGACCTGCTGAATTCCGGATTTGCAAACAGTCTGTCTTCACTGCAGACAGAATGAAGCTGCTTCGTCCAAGCACTGCTGCTGTTTGAGAGGCTCCAAGCCCAGCTCTGCAGCATGGATCATCCCCGGGGCCCAATCCCTGGCTGCCTGCTCTCCTTCTGGGGAAAAGAAAGCAAGGAGCAGTGCTGGTGCATCAGAAGAGCTGTCTTTTGTGTCCAGCTTTTGGGAAATAAAGAAAGCACAGTACATGGCCAGATCCACAGCTGGCGCTCACCCAGTGCAGTAGAAGTGACAGCAGTGTCACTGTAAAGAGTGACCCCAGAGGCTTCCCTGGTGCTCCCACACTCTCACTATCCTATCCATCTGCTGATCTGGCACAACAGACTTCGGAATCAAGCAACCTGGACATGGATATATAGTGTAAGCAATGCAGCCCTGCTGCCTGCAAACAGCTCCTAGTCAGAAGGCAGTTTGGAGAGGCCAGGTGCCTGCTTTGGGATTGTAAGCCGTGTTTCTGGATGTGGGTACTGAGCGCAGCAACATTTACACTATTTTAAAGTCCTCCCCTGGATGTGGAGGGAGCACTGTGACCTGACCATCAGTCCCTGACAGGCATGTTGGTGCTCCAGGAGCTGTGCAGGTGTTGGCTCAGGTTGAGCAGCACAGCAGGCAGAGCTGGTCACTGTGGTTGTTTCTGCCTGTGGTGGAAGCCAGAAATGAAGCCAGAAGTTCTGGTGGCAAAAACCCAGTAGGATGAAGAAAGAGGGATGAGGAAAAAAAAACAAAGAAAAAAGCCATAATGCCTCTAGATCATGACGATGACTTTTTAAATGAGTTGCATTGCATGTCTGGCTATGCTGGCCAATGAGGTGACCATGTGTACCAGTGTCACAAGTATTTTATTCTTCTACTTTGCTGCAGGAGACAAATTGGTCTAATGGGAGGTGGGAATGGGTAGAAATGGAAACTGCGATCACCAGCAGCTTTTGCCAAGAGATAAGAAATGCCATTAGCAGTTCTCCTCCATGGCAGACTACTGGGCCACGGACACTGCTCCTCCTCCCTGAGTGCTCAGGGGAGAGCTTTGCCCAGCCACTATCACTGCTGGGGAGCTGTTTGGAGGCGCAGAGCTGCAAATCTCTGCTGGAGACCTGTGGGCTTGTGGTCAGAGTCTTTCTTTTACCCATGTGGAAAAGTAGTATTGGTATGGGTCTGTATGTTGAAAAATGGTATTCTGAGCCAGTAACGTGTGATACAAAAATAACAGAAAAATCAGCCTAAAATCTCTGGATTTCGGTAGGTTTCAAAATTCTGTTCAGTGCTTTATCTGTATAGTGTCTGGCACAGACTGCTGGTTACTGTAATAAGTCTCTAAATCTACTGAAAGTGCCCTTTTACTTCTTTCCTTCCTTTCACAAGGCATGTGTTCAGCTGCCAAATGACTATATGGGGATGTATTAAGCAATAAACAACAGAGTCTAGATAAAAAAGCTTAGCTGGGATAAAGATAAGGCAGTATCCACGCAGTCAGTGCATGCATGGGCAAAACTGAGCAGGAAACGTGGGATGCACTTCACAAACACTGAGTACGAAAGCAAACTATATCACATAATCCTTTTGACATTTACAGGGAGGAAGTGGAGATGTAAACAGCATCTATTTATTGGTCCTGCCCCATCACGAACTATCCTGGGAGTGTGGGATGGGCAGTGCTTTCCACCCTGATTAGGAGATGCAGCAAAGGGGCTTTGAAGCAGTGCTGTGCTGATGCATGTAGGGGCTACTTTTTGCCATGGCCAGCCTGGTCCTACTGGGCATAGGTGCGCAGATCATAGACCGCCTGCTCCAGCTCTATCTACACTTATTGATCTATAGAGAAGGAGCATTTTATTACATGTTCCCCTGCAGCTGATGGCTGAAACGGTCTTCACAGGAGATAATGGTGAGCAGCCCTCAATGAAAGCATGAGCTAAATCTGATTCACGGCGATCATTTGAAATGTGTTACCCAGTCATCTGCTACCTTGTACTGCATGCCAACATTAATATAATGAACTGCTGATCGTTCACTTAATAGCTGCACTGTGGCTGAAAAACTGGAGACTCCTACATCATGTAAATTTGCCTAGATTTCATACGCCCACTGGTGACCTCCAATACCTTCTAAATAGAATGGGTTTATTCTGACTTTTCAGTGAGGTAAATGAAACAGGAGGTAGGTCCCTAATATTATGTTAAGATGCATTGAATTACCCATGTCAGAAAATCTCAACTCAGGTAAAATGGCATGTTTTTAAATGCTTATCTCTAGCTTTCCTTGCATGAGATGCCTTTTTTTCCTCCCAGGTAAGTCTTCACCCACTTTTTCAGATTATGACTCTTTCTGCTTCAAAGTCAAGGGTGAGGATGCAAGGGCTGAAACTCCAGGGGATTCTCATCAGGCAGAACGAGAGTAATCAGATAAAAATTATGTGGCACCATGAAAGACTGATAGTGATAAAAGCAGGGAAAAAATTGTGGCTAGTCTTACCCCAGCGGGTTTAAAAAGCAGTGATTTAAAGAAGTTAACTGCAGCGCATGCTAAGACATCAAAGCTAAAAATCACCTTCAAGCCACTTATCACCTCAGAAAATGCCTATTTAAATAAAAACAATTTCCTTAATTCAACTCAGAGACTGGTTTCAGTCAAGACCCTGTGCCATCTGGTCAAAGCTTTATTCAGCACACAGCTGGGACATCTCTCACATGGCCATTATTCCTACGGAATGGTGAAAAACCTGATGCCCACATCCCTTGCGATCCAGGGATTCTCACACAGGCTGGGGATGGGCAGCCAAGAGGGGTGCAAGGGACAAACCCACGCAATGGCAGTGACAGAGGCGATTTCCTTCTCTTTTACTCCTGGACTCCAGGCAAATCCAGCTGGCTGGAGGCTCAGTGGATTGTAAGACAAGTTGTGACTCTTTCCCTTGGTGTGGCATGCCACCTCCCTCCATCCTCTCAATCTTGGTGTTCTAGGAAGGGCTGGGGGCTCCAGTGGGCGCACACAGGGTTCTAGAGGGGCTTTTTCATTGTGTGCTGAAGAAAGCAGGGGGTAAGTCAGAAGAGGGAGAAGCGATGGTCTGAGGAGGGTGTTTGAACACCAGGCTGGAGAAACTGTCTTCGCCTGCACCTTCCATCCTGCAAGTTGCACAAATTGCTCACGTGCAATTTTTTAGCGTATTCCTCATTTTCTATGTGTGTTCTATGAGATGCCCACTTACTTTACTGTGGTATATTGCCACCATGCTTTATAGCACCCAAGTGCCTTCACAATGAAGTGGAGAGCCAGGGTGAAGTTCTTAGATGTCGACAATTATTTGCCCTCTTGACTCTCCTGTCCCTTCATGAGCATGCATGTACATATGCACTGGAGAAGGGAAGAAAGGGGAGACATAGGAGATATCCATTGACTTGGCTGTGCTTCAGTAGGCATGTAAGGGCACAAACACTGGATTAACACTTGATTTCAGATTTCCAGATGTCAGACTGCTCACAGCCAATGCAAACTCTGTATGTTCAAACTACAAAGTCTGCTTGATGCTATAAAACACAACATTCAGAAAAATCCCAAGATGAGCACTCCTAGTAATTGGAAAGGTGGCAATTTTGACCTTAATATCCTGGTTTCTCATTTTTCCAGCTTTCAGAAAGAGGCAATGCCACCAGCTTTCTCGGAGAATCATGCTGGTGGACTCCTCAGTGCTAGCAAACTGCTCATCTACTGCTAAAAGCAATTGTTAGAAATGGGGCAAGAAAATTGAGGTGATGATGTAGTTAAAGACATCCTTAATCCAGCTGGTTTATCTGTGCAGGACTTGGTTTTCCAGTTCCATCTGTAGTTTGAAAGACATTAACAGTTCCTTATCAGTCCATGAGAAATAAGAAGGAAGAGAAAGATCAATCAGAGATTGCAGTTTCATGGCTTAGTCCTGGGATGGTTATTCATTGACTCAATTAGAGTAACTTGAGAGGTTTTCTACTTTTAATGTGAGTCACATCTCCAGTGCGACACAGCAACATGGTGGGATGAAAAGCTGCTGTAGAAAGGAGATAGAGAATTGCTGGAGTGGCGAGATAGTGAGTACGTTTGGCTACACACACTCCTTATTTGTGTTGCTCTAATCTTTTGAGGCCTAGCTGTGGTTCAGCACCCCATTTTGCAAAGTTCTTGTTGGTTTTCCTCCTTGGTTGTACGTTTGCTTTGAGATAACAGGTAATTGCATGGGAAATAGAAGTTGGGCAAGAGACCAGGACTCTTGCTCTCAAAGGCTACCCAGAAGAAGTGAGGCATATCTATGGATAAGTACATGCCAGGCAGACCATCAGGATCATGTTTAATCAGTCAACAGTGATGACCCCTCCTAAAAATTGCCATTTGCCTTAGATAAGACATATCTCTCTGATAACCTCAGTATTTGCCTTATTCAAGATATGTCCCATAATGAGTACAATGAACTAGATGCTATTTGTTTAAGCAAAATTATTTATGCAGAGAAGGCCAGTGCTATGATTCTCATACTCGCAGGCACTCTGGGGTAGCTGATGGTCACAGCAATGTCCTGTTTCAAAGGAGCTATTTCCTGCAGGTTGGTCCCCTGCCCATGGGGCAGTGAGTACAGCACCTCATGGCCCTATCCAAGCACTGCCCCCAGGAAGCTCACCCAGATCAGATGTCTGCCACAGCCATGGAGAGACTAAGCAAAGCTGCCGATACATTTTTATTCAGTGTTTTCAATGTCTTCTTTCAGTTTTGAACCAAGGTCTTCCCTGGTTTTCAGGTGCTTTGATGGTTGTGGCCAGGAGAAGGTGGTGGGCAGGGAAGGGCAGTGATGATGTAGAGGTGAGGATGTAACTGGGACCATCATCTGGGGGGTATGGAGGTTGATTAGAGCTTACATGGCTGGGAAGAATAAGGTTATGTCCCCAGCCTGCTTCTTACTTGGTAAAGCAAGAGGTTAAATGTAGAAGATATTTCTATACAGGCCAAGAAATGGAGAAAATGCTATGGAAGGGAAATGGAAGAGGAAATCTACTGAAAGCAAGGCAAGCTTTCACTCCCAAGAGAATTTCTGCAAAGAAGCAGCAGAGATTTTAACTTTTTCATTGTAGTTTAAAAATATATATATATGCATGATATGTGTGTGTCTATGTCAAATCCCCCAGCCCAAGCATGGTATGCTGATCATTCAATTGAACCTGTGAAGAACATTATACAGACCTACAGACCCAGGAATGACAAGGATTTTACAATGGGCATATACACACACAGGACCCTGAAGCCTAATAAGGAAACTCTTTACCATTTGTTTAAAGACTACATAATTTATGTTTTTCATCATCTCACAGAGGAGAGAAGGCTGTTTACTTTGATTTGTTGATGCAGCAATTTTAAACATACTGTGTGGTATGCAGTCTATCTGGAGAAAAACACACCTTACTGATCGTGGTGTAACCAACCCAAAATCCACAGCACACACTGAAAAAAACTGTGTGTAAAGGGTAGAGAGTGTACCACTCTCGCTCAAGTTATCCACCAGCACTCTTTCTGCAATGTTTGTGATTGAAGACTCTTCACAGAAAGAATTACAGGCAAAATAAAAAGAAAGGTTGAAAATGCCAGATTTGAGGTGTGCTTTAGGGTCAGAAGGAGGGAGAGGTACCCACAGGGTCACCACAGGCTGCACAGCTCCCAGCAGCCATGGGTCATGGTTCAAGATCTCAGGGGCAGTTAGCTGTGAAACCAGAGCAACAGCAGGGCAACTCCATGGAAAATCTGCAGTGATAAATTGTTTGTTCTTAATATAAGCAGGTTCATAAACCAATCTGATCCCTGAAGCTTGATAGAGACCAGATACCAGAAAGCACATTTTCAGCTACAGAGCTTGCAAAAATCATACCTGAGATCCTGACCCAGGTATAATGTTACATCATGCTTCAAACAGATTTGATTACTTGCAATGTCCTAGCCAGATTACCCAGCACTGTCACGTACAGTGAGGCTCTCGGAAGTAGAACAAGCTCTGGTTTTGTCATCACAGGCAGAGCATTGTATTGTAGGTGCACACAGTCTGTCTGATGGTGCTTTGGGAGAGTGGTGTGCTCTTTGCTGGGTTCCCAAGCAAAGCACCATCAGCCATGAGACTGAGCATGGCTCATCACCACTGCCTCAATCACAGATGTGGGCAATGCGGATAAACCTGCAAGATGCGGATCTCCCTGCAGCTGCCCTTTCTCCCGGGGAGCACGGCCAAAATATCCCCTCTTGGTTGTGGAGCAAGTGCAGCAGTGACGCTCACCCCAGCTTGGCTGTGGGTACCAAGCCAAAGCAGGGGTGACCCCATGATTTCCCTCTGTACACGTCTCATCATCCCATACACCCCTCAGTCCCTACAGTGAGGAGTTTAAAGCCCTTCCTTTCACTCTGGTATCCTTGCATCTTCTCGTGTTTTCATTTGCAGCACACAAGTGCACTGATGACTGTAAGTGGGGACAGCAGACTTCCAATTCTTCAGACTTTTTACAAGAAAAGCTTGCACTTTGCCTAATATGGGCTGCTCCCTGGGCTCTTTGCTTACATCTATAATTTTAAACAGAAGGAGTGGGTTTTGCTGGTGGCTTTTATTCCCTCCTTGCTCTCTTTTGTTTTACTGTAAAGGAAATGTGGCCATGTAGTCTTACTTCTTTGTGCAAAGGGTTCACATTCAAGCAACAGACGAGAAGTAACAATTTAAGCTTGAAAACACATTTTCATAGACCTGATATGCAAATGGTAGAAATACAATAAAAAGGCAGACTCTGCCTTCAGTTCGTGAGCCAGACTGAAGTAGGTGGGCTAACCAAACTAAAGATCTAATTCAAACCTCTGGCTCTTTTTATAGCAACTACTTTTTCCACCCTGAATGCTCTTAACATAAATCATTGCCTTTTTTTTTTCTTGTCTTTTATGTTTACACCCTAATACAGCTGGGAATTTATTGGCAATATCTCTTATCAGAACTTCTTGCCTTGTGCTAAACATTTATTGAAGCATTTTGTAGAGATAGAAAAAAAATAACTTCATTGTGCAGGGACTTTTCCCTGTCTGTAGCTTAAGTTTTTTATTAGAGGTCATAAAATCAAGATATCAAAGCAGCAAAGTTGCTAATGGCTACAGTGGACTAGGAAAATCCTCTCCTTATCTCTTCCTTCCCTTTTCCAACTAAGATATTTTCTGACACAATGAAGTTTTAGCTGCATTGAAGCATTTGGCTTTCTTCTGGAAAACTTGGGTTTCTTTTATGGAAAGAGAAATGCTTTTTAATGTAAGAATTACTTTTTCTACTAGCAAAAATGTCTCAGCAGAAATGTTTCAACTAAATTTACTAATATCAGTGTGTCCTCTCTTCCTATCTATTAGTAGGATATATTTCAGTCAGTACTTGAAATTAAATAGACAGCTATTAATGCACAGCAGTTTCAGTCTCTGAATTCTTATGTTTAGATGATACAGTCTGTATTTTCTTTGTTCACACAATAATCCTTATTCTCCTGTTTGGAGATACACTTGGTTTACCTTCAGTGTCCATTTTGCACTGAAGACCTAATCAGTTTCCAAGTGTGAACTTCATTAACATGCAAATGTTTTCAGCATCTCATCCCTCTGTTCCCTTGGTTTGCACTGTAGCAATACCCAGGTCATCATAATGAATAGATATATGACCTGTAGTTACAACAAACAACAACTAAAGGAGCATCAGGCTGTGTGAGGGAGGGGAAGCCACTGCTGCTTGTTTCCTTTAGAGACTTTGAAGGCCGGAAGGTGATGCCTGCAAGGCTCTGCGCAGTGACCCAGATACTGCTGTGGTACAGGGTGGTGTGACACCTGGTACGGATGCACCGGCCCAGGCCAATGACCCATCTCTGGGTCATTAGCCCAGACACATTGAGTTGCAGACAAACCAAACCTTCCCACTCCTCCCTTCCAGCATCTTGCTCCTGCCCTGCTCCATCCTCTTAACCATGCTTGCAGGAGGGGACCAGGGTCTGGTGAAGACGGCAGCAGAGATCTGGCTGTGGGGAAAATCCTCTTGTTTATTAGATGCCAAGAGGGTGCTGCCAGACTCTTTTCAGTGGTGCCCAGCAACAGGATGAGGAGCAATGTCCGTAAACTAAAACACAAGAAATCTCACCTCAACATGAGGAATAACTTCTTTACATTGAGAATGGCAAAGCACTGTAGCAGGCTGCCAATCCCTGGAGACATTCAAACCTTCACCTGGATATGTTCATGTGTAAACTGCTCTAGGTGGCCCTGCCTTGGCAGGGTGGGTGTTGGACTAATGTATCTCCAGTGGTCCCTTCCAACCCCAATGTTTCTGTGGTCCTGTGATTCATTGTTTTCCTTCTTCCCTGTTATTTTCCAGCTGGATCAGAATCCTGGGCTCACAGAGATGCTACAGAGGCAAGTACATGGCAGGAGGGTTTCCCTGGTGCTGGCAAGGCACTAGGTGTGGAGAGGCACAAGAACGTTGAGAGCCAACCATGCTCTTGAGCGAGACCCCTCACCCCTGGTCTCAGCCCGGGTGGCCGGAGCAGCCTCCAGCAGCTCTTTATTGAGCCATGATGTTTGTGACTAATTTCTTAAATATCTGCTTTCCTTCTTATGCTCTCTCAAGAGCCTCCCGCCTCGTGATTGACTCACACACGAGCAGGTGCTGCTGGCAGACACGGCGCGTGCCTCCTTCCCCACCCCTGCCTCTGCACCGAGCGCCTCGGCATCTCTCATCCACTGCACTGGTTCTGCCCAAAGCTTTCCTACTGCCAGTGGGGTCCCAGAAATGGCACTGTGCAGTAGCTCACAACAGCCAAAACCCCTCCTAGATGGAATAAACAGCAATTTGTATTGTTTCTTTTACCTCTCGTGAAAGAAAGGGGTTTGGTTTGCAGCGCTCATGGGGAGTCTGGCAACAGAAAACAGAGCATTTTCCACCCAGAAACCGTCTCATCATTTCTGTGATGCATCCATATTTCTAAAGAAATCACTGTTTTCAGTGCTGAGTGCTGCATGGACTGGCTTATGGTATCGCGGCCAGACGATCGGGGTAGGTCTGTGAACAAGTTGGTCAGCTGCATGGTAGGGAGGAGAACTGTGTTTAACTGCAGCTGTTACACCACTGACAAATGAACCTGCCCTCCTAACCGAGTCAGTCTTTCCTAAAGGAATGACAGGAGGGGCCGAACTCACACGATGCTGTAATGAAATAGTTGTTGGAGCACTTGTTTGAAAGTTGCAGATCTTGCATTGTCTGAGACTAAAGTAACTCAGAAGCCTCAGCTCTGTGTGTACAGCTCACCTTGCACTGAGACAAGGAACAGACACCAGAGCTGGACCTCACTTTGCATTTAGGGAGAGGTCAAGGAGAAAGTCAAGAAAAGGGGTTGAGTTTCCTTGAGTCAGGCATGGACAAGGAGGGTTTTTCTGTCATGATTAAGGCATGATTTGGGGTGCTGTGAGCTCTGAGAGGGGAGAACAGGCAACCAGGTGTCACACACCCTCTTTGCAGTGAAGTTCCCTTGGTGGCCCACAGGTCACATCCATGTGCAGCAGCTCCAACCATCTGGAGAAGACAAGGAAGTGCTGTGCAAGCAGCAAATATTGGCCAAAAAGCTTACTGATTGCTCCACGTAGATGCTGGATTTGGCCTACTGGGACTGAAATGGCACAACCCAACTATTTTGGGAGCCACAGCTGCTCTGTTGCTCCTGTAAGACATTTTCCAGCTTTCCTCTGGTCTCTCTCCTACTGTAGGCCCTCCACGGTGTCAGCGAGGGCCATGAAAACCAGCCACAGCAGCAAAAAACATCAGCCCAGGGAGCTCTGCAGTGAGAAGACAAAGGGCAGCAGTTGCTTGACTGCAAGGACCTCACATCACGTTATTAACATTTGGTGGCAAGAAAAACATTAGCAGGGAAGTCTTTTCTCCCCAGCTCAGGGGCAGGGCTGCACACTGCATCAGGGCTGTGCTGAGCCAGCTGGTGGATCTATACAGTTTCCAGATCCCTTCCTTGCTTGCCCATAGCCTGGGAGATTAGATGCAGCACCACTGAGCTCATTCCTGCTTTTTCTTCCATATTAGGCAGACCCCTAAGTGTCGTGCCCTTCGTGGAGCTAACATGATCTCCAGATAGCAGCAGATGGCACTCGATGGCTTGTGTTGTGTCCGCAACTCCTTACGCATGTTTCGCCCTCCTTCAGGCTTCAGTTCCCTCCCCCAGCATTGTGCCCCGTCACACCATTCCTTGGGGGTGCAACCGCTGGACTGTGTTCTTTCTCCTGTTCAAAGATGCCACCAGTTCCAACTGCACTGGTGGATATGGGCTCCTATTGAGCAGATACCACTTGGATCAAGCTACTGATGCTGTGGAGAAGCATTCCCCAACGAGGTGTCAGAGATGTCTCTGCCTTGGCCAGTGGCCTCCCCGTGACCTACACCAAATGATAAAAAAGACAGCAGAATAACTGAAAAGTGACATATATTCTTTGTTCGCCTTGGCCTCGGCTGACACCTCCTCCTCCCACACCATCGGGCTGCAGGGGAGTGAGATCATCCATGGTCTCACTTGCAGCGGGTCAGCCCTCGCTGGCCCACCTGGTGCTCATGTTGCTAAATATAACAAGGATGAGTGGCATCAGCAAACACATCTAATTATCGTGCAGCAGATTTTCACAGTAGATGTCTCATGCTGGTTTACCACAGGAGTTATCTGAAAGATGGAGTGTGCATACGGTAAAAGCCTTAGAGGTGCCTTACAGACACTTGTCTGTAACAAGTGAAACTCATACCGAAACTCATCCTGGAAACAGTTGGATTTCGACCCATTGTGAATGTTTGAAATATCTACGCAACATATTTATCTTAGCTTGTGGCTTCAGCACTGAGTGTGTTCTGCAGTCTGTAACCACAGAGCAAGGGGGTTCTGCCTCTGCCTGGCAGAAGAAATGGCCTAGCAATCAGGTTTGTGTGATTAATGTAACCAAACATTAAGTGTGCTCATGAAATGGAACAAGGCATTACTCGTGCAACCCACCCCCGAACCTAGCAATCAATCTGGGTTAAGAGTTGTGAATTTATTTTCTGGTGGGCAGATAGATAAAACCTGCTTTAATGCACAGAGAAGTGACTTAACCCAGCTATGCGAAAACAAAGGCTTGATTTCACGTGGCTTGTTCCCACAAATGAATCCATCATTTTGGCACTTGTTATAAACCAGAAGATGAGAAACAATGGGCTTGCTTGATAACAAAGAGTGGATTACATGGGTCATCTTCTTGGGCTGAAATATACCCTCTGCCTGTGTGGATTAGCTGCTCAGGAGGTATCCTCAGGCACGGATCATGGCAAAGACCAGCTGGCGTAGCTCCCTGCACCTCCTTTGCAGACCTTGCCTGCCCCATAGCATCCTCTGACTTTGCTTTCTTATCTCTGAGGGTATTTGGCCTTGACACCCATTTCTTCATAGCCTCAGCAGTGAGTTTCACTGCTACCTGCTGAGACGCTCTGTTTTCTCCTGCTATTGGGAAGTGGTGGTGGTGGCACCCTGAGGTTTTCCAGCCTAGTGGGAAGGTCATTTCACATCTTTTCTTAATGCCTGTGAGGCTAACTTCAATGTGGATACTGTGCAAGAAGGAATAAGGTGAGATTTGGGACAGTGTTCAGACATTTATATTTTCCCCTCCCATCACAGAGCAGCCTTTGCAGCAAAGAGGAGAAGGTGTGCACTTATTTAGCTCATAAAAATAAACAGAGTTCTCTGCTGCATTCCTGGACATAATGTTTGCAGATCTGATATTCACTTGTGCCACGCCGGCAAGCATTAGTTGGCTCAAATACTAAATATTTACATAGCTTGTGTCACGTGCAGACTGTGAGGAGGGAAAGCATCATTGCTCCCACTTACAGGGGAGCTAAGTGACTTCTCCATGGCTGCTCTGGAAAGACCCTAGCCAGACCTAAAATCCAGCAAAGTCTCAGGGCACAGGGCAGCTCGCTTTCCCTGGCACTTTAGGAGCTGTCCTTTTGGTGAAAGGTGCCCTTTGCCAGTGCGAAAGGAGCAATAGGGAATTCAGCACAGGCAACTGGGTAAAGCTTTGTATGCCACATGGAAAATCAGGCCCTTGCGTACGCTGTGATGGCATCACTGAGACCAGGCAGCTGGACCTGGTGTACGGTTTAATTTCATGCAGGAGACAATGCCAGAGGCTTTAAGGAAGCAGCTGCCCCCTAATTCCAGAAAACACCCGGACTTCTGAGAAAACTCATCTCCTGCAGCCTGCACAGCAAACAAATTGTTGCTCATTTCTTGTTGACAACAAGCCATAAATCATCCTGTTACATAAAAGGGAACAGCAGCCCAAGGAGCCATGCTCTGGCCATCTAGCAGGCATTTTTTTTCAGCAGGGAAGGGCAAAACCCTCATGCTTAAGTGAGATGCCCCTGGCTTACACAAGTTGTGGCCCAGCAGCCTGCTGGCTTTCTATATGTTTCTACTGTAAAGGTCGCATAGATGGCTTGAGAATCCACCCCCCTTGCTGCATGAAATGCGGATGGAGCTGAAAGTCTCTCAGGACTGGTTGTCTCCTGCATGTTTATTTTATTCAGTGGTATCATGTCAGTGTGTCTGCCTAAATATAGCTTCTGTGAAGAGCATTTCTAAGTTTCCTGTTACAGTTTCACTCACAGTTACCTTACAGTAAATGGACGAAAATCAATGTAATCTCCATTATGCACTGCATCTAAATGTGCCTTGCTGGAAATTCTGCCAGGATTGATTCTCCTCTTATGGAAATTACCTGTCCTCTATGCCTCTCTCCCTCCCTCTACCTCCTTTTTTGTTGGAATAAACCACAATTTTATCATTTAAAGCTCCTTCACTCCTTTGTCTGATGTGCCCTGAAGATAAGGCTCTCACAGGAACTGACAGTGCAGAAACCATGTAGTCCCTGGACCGAGTTGCAACTGCAAAGCCTGGATTAATTGACTCTGTAGCATTCAGACATGACTATTTCAGCAGCTTCTACAGTGTAAATTGAGCTGAAGGGTCAAATTCAAGGTAATCTCTGAATAGCAAGCATTAGCCTACAGCTTTCTTCTTTTGTCTTTACAGACTAGATGATCCTACAAGTAGCAAGAAAATTATTGTTGTAAGAATTTATTCCCTTCCTTGTGGTGTTCAAATGCAGGTCTTTTACCTGTCTCCACGGCTTCCAGAAACATGTATCTACAGATAGACAGAAAAAAATACTATTACTGAATCCCTGCAGTGTCAGTGTCAGCCGGTCACCAGTAAACAATATCATAGCTATAAAATGATCCAACAGATGTTATGCTAGAGATGAGTAGTCCAAAATAGAAAGTCTAAAAATACATCTTCAGGGCTAAATCACACCCTCTTTTTTTATGCCACGCTCTGCTGTTTGTGGCCCACAGATGGCTCCTTGGTTCCAAATGCAGGTAGTCCCACTGCCTCCAGCAAATGCTGGGATGGGGCAGGTTAGGGGATGTTGTCACGTGGGGTCCTGTCTGCAGCAACCACCCAAAGAGCAGTCATTATCCTAAACAGGTCCATTTAAGACATTATTATTTATTTTTGCCCCTCAAATATCTCTAATTCAACAACAGGCGCTTTGCAGATTCCAATAGGCTTTCAGAAATGGTGCATATTGATATATATTTTTAAAGACTTGTACCTGAGGTAGGATTTAATACCCAGAGGCATTGTGTTGGTATGTGCAAAAAGCAAAGCACCAAAGCCTCTGCTGCCATCGGAAAGTGGAGTGGGTTGTGACAGAGACAGATCAAGTCACGAAATGGGATGACACCACTGTGCTGCTCGCGGCAAGCTGGTGCTGGAGCTGCGGGCCTTACACTCCTGTCATAGGTCCTCAGTCCAGCACAGATATTTCATCAGGAGATTTTGGTTTTATCTGGCTTCCACATCCTGAGACTC
Organism: Psittacus erithacus; assembly: GCA_009867235.2. Lineage (NCBI taxonomy): Eukaryota > Metazoa > Chordata > Aves > Psittaciformes > Psittacidae > Psittacus > Psittacus erithacus. The sequence goes on along the minus strand of WYDI02008860.1, from coordinate 41,568 downwards.
TGAGCCAAAAAGAGAGCCTTCAGGGGTTAAGCAGCTGTTTTACATAATAGTATCTACCAGCCTAGAGACAAATACAGTGTTATTTTGTGCTTTTTTGAAAGGAGGGACCTAGAAGATGTATCAGCAACATCCTCTCTGCAGAGAAAGGTGCTGCGGACAGAAGGACCACAAAGAGGGACCCTACAAGCCTGTCATCATCTGGTCCTTGGGGTCTTATTCTTACAAGTGAGGAGCAGATGACACCAGTCATTTTGGCCTGCGGTTGTACTATCTCAGCCTGTGATCCTATCAAGACCTCGTGAGCCTAGCAAGACAAGGCCACAGCAGCAGCTGGCTGGGAGATTTCCAGGAAAAAGAAGCAGGCAGGCAGCCTTTACTAATGTGACTCTGCTCAGCTCAGTGCAAGCAGATTTGGACATGGAGCAGGATGGGGCATTAAAGCCTCAAATCTGGGGCCAGTTCAAAAACCCCAGGTCCCAGCCCAGCTCTGTGACACGGCCTGGGCAAGGAGGTAGCATTTCTCATCTCTTCAGGGCTGCTGATAGAGTTACTTTGGATGTTTAAATGTTGTGTCTTCTTGCTTGGACTACCACTGAACAGAGATGGACAGATCCCACACAATCCCTGAGCAGAAATGGGACCTGAAGACCCAGAAAGGAGGGCTGGGATCAGAGGAAGGAGGAGGAGCAGAAAAGCTTCTTGGAGAGAGTAATATGTTCTGCTCTCATCCCTGAAGGCAAGTGACCAGCTGCTTCCATAACAAACAGCAGCCTGGAAAAGCCCTGGCAGCTTCCATCTCCTGCCTCCTCTGGGGCAGGAGAGATGATCCCAAGGACACAAGCAGCTGTCACGGGGCACATCCCAATGCCCAGGATTGGAGCTGGCTACCGCACCAGCCTGTTTGGCAAAACTGGTGTGAGATGGGCCTGACCCTCCAGGCATACTGGTCCATGCCAGTGTGGCACATCCATCAGCTACATATTGGTGGAGAAGCTGCCCTGTGTGTTGCCACTTCCCTGTAGCAGATACCTCTTCCGGAGGAGGTATGGAAGGGCACTGCCTGGTTCCTTGGGTTCCAAACACTACCCTGGCTCTATGGACAGGAGAAATGCAAGTGACACAAGGGAGTAGGATGAAGCTGCATCAGGGGAAGCTCAGACTGGACATCAGGAAAAGGTTCTTCACTGAGAAGGTGTTCAGTCACTGGAACCAGTTCCCCAGGACAGTGGTCACAGCACCAAACCTATCAGAGTTCATGGAGCACCTGGACAATGCTTTTAGTTATATGGTTTAGTGTAAGGTAGTCCTATGAGGAGCAGGGAATCCAACTTAAGATGCTTATGGGTCTTTATGATGTTTACAGGTCCTGCTCCCTCCCCCATGATTCTTATGAATTCTTTCCAACTTGAGATACTCTATGATCCTATGTATTTTGATGACTCTGGGGACACCTTCCTAAAGGAGATTGCCACTGTTGTTTGTCCCAGTCTGTAGCAGTGCAAAGACAGCCCTTATGTCCCCAGGCTTGGGATGAGATGGGGCCCAGTGACTTAGCAGCTCCCTTGTGGGCATTGCTCCAGTGAGTGCTGATTTCTTGTTTCACAGCTTTAATAGACAATTTGTTGTGACCACAGGGTGTGTTTATTTTCATCTGAGATGGCTCGCACGTCTCTAGCTTTTCACAGATTAATTCTTGTTCCCTGTGTTGTTGGTTTTTTCAATTTTACAGAAACTTGACGCTGAACTCATTTACTCTGGAAAGAATGCTTCTCGCTTCAGCTTCCCGACATGGGTTAAAATCAATAACATTAAAGTTTATTTTAAACACTTTAGTTTATCAAAGCAATTTTCTCTGCATTCCAGCCTGCTGTCAGTTTTTTCACTGTTATTTGCAATGCATTAGGTGTAGTAAAAGTGTTTCACAATCCCATCTGCTTTCAAAGACCTTTTTAACAAACCCTGCAATGAGGATATAATTCATTTGATGACCTTGGTCAAAAACAAACACAGGCCTCAAGGTGCAGCATGTGCAAAGGGGTTGATACACTCACAGGTTTTGTTATAAAAATGGCTTTATGTGTTACTGTCTTGCCGAAGCTGGCTGGCTTTGTGTACACACAGCAGCACTGCTGCTGCTGGCTGGGAGGATACATATTTCATTGGCTCATTCGGAAACCATGAAATATATTTATGCTTTTAAATAAACCCCATAGCCTGGCAAATTTCTGTGCCTGTGAGCTGAGGTTTGCAAGTACGTTATGCTGTTATCAGCTGAATAAATACATGCACAAGGTTGCTGAACTGCAGAACCTGAAAGGGGTGATCAGACACTTTTGCCAGTGAGAAGAGTTTGGAGGAGGCAAGGTGGGCTAATAAATTTGCCACAGATGAAACACTTCTGCAGGTAAGTCCCCTAATGAGAGGGCAGTTGGGTTTTACATGCATGGTGTCCTTCCATGTTGCAGACCTGCCCAGCTGGTGCAAAACAGGGTTTAAGCAGCTGATTCAGCTGCAGACTCGGCCGCTTCTGTGGAGCATCACACCATACATGGATCAGGCTTTGAAATGTCCCCACTTCTGAAAATCAGGTCGCCTCTTGGGTGCTGGCTGTGGCATTAAAAGTCTAATTTTAGGCTCTTGGCTGCAGCAAGCATCCCTGTAAAGGCTCAACTCTGCTGCCAAGCTTCTGTAGGCTGGAGTGGAAATTTGCATCAGCGAGGCTTTAGCGTTTGCCCTCTGAGTTGGGAATTAAGAAAACAAGATGCAGAAAGATCATCTGGATAGAGCTACCTCTGACAGGGCAACATATGCAATACAGATAGAATTAGTTATTTTGTTTTTCACCACAGTTTTAGGGCCAAACTTGTGACTTTCCCCATACTTTCACCCTCCTAGCATCAGCTCCTGGCAGCTGCAGGCTGCAACTGTACTGACTGTCCCTTGGAGCAGGCCATGCTTGGTGCCAGCACCAGCAGTTGCATGTAGAAACAAAACTGAACGAGAGGGTAGGTGTGAACAGAATAAGATGCCCTTGGGTCTGTTGTCACATCTGCTGCACTTGGGGAGGGTGATGGCGACAGCAGGAAACCTATTTTCTTGCGGGAAGGAGGTGGGAGCAGAATGGATGATGGAGGCTTAGAGGAAGGAGTGGATGACTGCTTGCCACTCTATACCCATGTTTTCATGTACATAACTGATACTCTGAGATGACCCCTGGGTTATCTGAGGATGCAGATTAGCTAAATACTGGTTTGCAAAGGATGGTTCTTTTACAGTGAGTTATCTGAGATGCAAGCTATATGCATGAAAATACAATACTTTGAGCTCCTCAATTCAAAGCATTGTGATGTGATAGGGAGATACATATTATGGTGTCTTAAATCATGTCCACAGCACTGATTACAAATTTACATAGTCCTGTCTCAGCATGCACAAGGACTGAGGTCAGACCTGGAAAAGATTCTTTGGGGATGGACTATTCGAGCGCTCCAAATTCCTGCTTGGTCTCGAGGAAAGGATATTGCTTAACTGTTACCTTCATTTTCCAAGCCTTTCAGCTGGAAGAAGCCTGTGCCACTTGCAGGGAAGGTCCTACAGATATCTGGGGCACAGCAGTTACATCCAGCCACTGCCATACTCGTTACACAGAATTACAGACACAGGGCAGCTGGCAGAGTCAAATACTGGCCCTATCAAAACAGTGGACTGACTTGGGCAGTACAGGGTTTCACCAGGCACATTCTGGCTCTACTTCATACCCTTTTTCCTGGTTTGTTAGAACACAGAATCCAACTGAAAAGACCAGCCAGGCACCACTCAGAGAAATGGAGACGTTTTCCGGTGTTTGGAGGAGCAGGGATGGTTACCATGTCCCTTAGACCTGGATCTTTTGTGCCTATTTGCAAGGCAGCATCTCAATAGCTAACCACAGCACTAACTTTCCTCCAGCTGTTTTTTCCCCATTTTACAGGGAACATCTGGACCACTCCTGCATTTGCCCTCACTGAGGGAATTTTGCTTCTCCAGGGATTCTGGAGGATAAACTTGCAACTGAGCTATCTAGTGGGAATGGGTGGGCTGCTTTTCAGGAGAGCTGTTTGTTTGTTTGATTGACTGGTTGGGTTGGTTTGGTTGTTGGTGGTTTTGTTGGGGTTTATTTATTTATTACTTATTGTAATAATGGCTTTACACTTATACGACAATATTAAATTTTTGCCATAATTTCTGGTCCAATATGTCATATCCAGGGGGAGATCCATGGAATGTTTGAGGCAACCACTTTGATAGAGGCTCCAGAGACATCACGTTAGGAAGGTGCTGTAGGTCCGTGAAGGGAAGTTAAACATCCATCCATCCTGACCCCTCCTGTGTGTATGCCAATACAGCCCCATGCACAGGGACTGCTTTCAACAGCTGTGTTTTCCAGGACATATTTCTAATAGAGATAAAAGCACTCAAACCTGAAGACTCTGACTTAGGGGCAAAGACTCTTAATCTCCCCAAGCTTCTCTGAAAAACCCTACATGTATGAGGCCCAGTACTGCTACCGAGATGCTCTTTTTTAAATGAGCCTTGCTTAAAGAAGACCTCGTTGGTGTGCTGAAGATGACTTTAGATAGGGGAGTTAATTAGTTTGCAACCTACAGCTGTGAATATCAAACACTGGGAATAGCTTCTTGTCTCACCCAGCTCTGCAACCCTACAGAGGAAATAATGGCCATGCATTGTACTGGGATAGCCTCCAGCCAGGGCTGCTGATAAGCAGCAGAAGCAGCAGTAGTGCAATAAGGCAGGCAGACAACATCTCAAGGAGCCACAGGGCAGGAACTTGCCACCAGATGCTGCTGCCCTCAGATGCTGCAGACACTTTCCTGCCCAGAGGCAAGTGCATCTCTGGAGGGAGGGAAGAGCAATTCCTCTGCACGTTTCCATCCCCATGTCCTTTTTCTGGTCAGGTTGGTGGTCAGAAGTCCTGGAAACCCTGCCAGTGCTCCTTTTCTTCAGTAGCAGATCTGAAGTTTGGTGTTGACCGTTCCTTGTAAGCCAGACTCGTTGCTTCATGAGCTGTGCCAATACAATCAAGGCAAAGAAAAGTCATACTATCTTCCTGTGCAGTGTAAGTCAATATAGACACTTCTCTGACAACAGTGGAGCTGTATTTATTTGTATCCAACCTAGGCTGGCCCCGAGGCTACAAATAAAGCCATGTCATTTCCATCAGGACAGCCAGCAGCTGAAGATTTCCCTGTGCTTTTGGAGACCTATTGAAATAGGGATATCTCACATTTCCAAGAAAATTAATGAAATTTGGAAGGTTTAAGCCACAGTCCTTTATCATTACAGTGTGGGACACCTGCACCTCTCGTGGGGATGGCAGGAGAAGGATAGAATTTGAGATGAACAGAAATCTCTCTCTCTGTTCAGTCAAGGTCATCTGTATATGACCTTGATTGCTAAGGTCATACACACATCATAGCTGAAGGTATGAGGACAGTGAGGCTCAGGCTTCCCAGCCTGATGCCACTGAACCTGAAAGCATGTCTGTGCTGGGCTCAGTGGCGCCACCAGCTCCGTGGCTGCCCCAGCCTGGCACCTCTATCCTGCAGGAGCCGTACTTCCACATGAGCATGGAAGAAAGGCTTTCATGGTGGATACATATGGAGTTATGATCCTTTCTGTGGCCCTGGGCAGTGTGGGATGCTTCATTTGTGCTGTGGCACAAGTTGCCTTAGGTACCGCAGGGTGACAATAACAGAGCTCTGTGCTCCCAAGCACTTTCCTCCCATCCCTGCTTGAGTGGACCTGATCCTTTGGCATTCTGTGTTCTCTGATGATTTTCATTGGTGTTGAAAAGCAGCTAGACAATGAATTCAGTAAACATCCCCTTAGATGGGTACCAACACACAACTTACTGGGAAAAACACCTTCCTGAAAAAAAGCCTTTAAAACTCAGCTTGGTTTTAACCCTGCCCACTCTCAGTGCAGGAACAAAGCTTCCACTGACGGCTACGAGCAAAATTAAAAGCTTTTGGTTTGTGTGTCTATAATTAGACTGAGCAGAAGGCAAAATACTCCATTATGACAACTTCAGAGTTGAAAGAAATAGGTCTGAGCAGATGTTGATTTGCAGGATAAACAAATTAATTCAATTCAATTTAGTTCCCTCTACTGTTTTAGTCCTTTGTTCCTCGATTTAAAGTGTCAAATACAGCGCTCATGCTGTACGCATGACAAGAAACACATGCCAGGACAGACTGCAAATAGAAAATATATCCAGTAGGCTTGTAGGTCTGCTGTATTTCCCTATTGTCCTTTAACCTTCAGGACCTTGGCTTTTACCTAGGGCTGCTGTTCGACAAAGAAATACTTCATTTACAAAGCTGTAGCAGCTTACCAGTGAGACGATTGCCTTTGATGCAGAGACCTCTCAGGATTACAGTGCTGCATTAGGCTTATAAAGGGCTGTTAGGTGGCATCGGACAGACCTGCAAGCGCAGGACAGGGCACCCAGTCCCTCCCTGCATGTCTATCTGTTATCACCTAGGATGGCGCAGTCCTTGAGGCTGGAGCTTGCCTTGTAGCACTTGAAAGAGTGTCCATGCAAATCACTTGGAAATAAGTTTGACTGGAAACAAACAAACAAATGAGAGATCCTGAAGTCACATGCTCTTTCTGAAAATCTGAGCTCGGATTTAAAGGCATTTACTTGCTTCAGAGGTCTCTGAGAGGTCTGTGGGTCCTCTGGCTTACAAGTTTAGACTGAGACATAATTCATCCCTTTTAATAATTGAAAGGCATTTGAGTCCTCTTAGTCCAAAGGAACAGATAAGCAGCTTTCTGAGTACTCAAACTCAGGCTGGTTTTATAAGGGGCATTAGTGCAATAGTCTTTCTGTGCTTAATAATCTCTTTTCTAGCCTAATAGGAGTATTAGTGCACGCACAGGCTTAGAAGAATTGTCTAATATTTTTATTGTTCAGCATTTACATTTTTTTAAACGTGAATGCCAAACTATTGTAGGCTAAGACAGTATTATGAGCTGAGATGTATGACCTTTGTAGTGAAGATGTGAATACACTGGTACTTTAAACAGCAACAGCTAAATGTTTTAATTGGTAAGGAGGAGGTGAGCCCATTCAGAAAGTCAGTGCTCAAACACAGATCCCACGGCAGAGTGTAAATGGATGGATCAAAGTGGGGAAAGAGGGATCCTGGCTTTTGTGCTGCAACACAGTTCCTGAAGTCCTGGTTCTTCGCTGACCCTTTTTTACTTGTTGATATTACGTATACAGATGTTAAAAACTACAGAAGCATTAGAAGAGTTAATTTGATCTAGAGCATCTGTGATTTGCAAGCAAATGGCTGGTGGGTGGGCTGAGCACTGCAACACTTTAATGACCTGGAATACCATTGAGTCACTCCATATCAGATGCCGTTGCATGAGATCTAACATCTCCAGGTGGCACGCAGGCACACACCCCTGTGCTCCAGAATGACTCGTCTGGCCTAAAACTGGTTAAATAGTTAGTTCCTAACCTGCACACATGCCTCCTGTTAACTCCCCTCTCTCATCCCTACAGCTTAGCCTGGTGTGACAGGGCAGAACATGTTCTGCTTTGCTGGCAAACAAGAGAAGCTGTGAAATTACTCAAGCTGCATTTAATTGCTTTCCTGCAGGTGAGCGCTTCCTTTTGTTTTGAACAGCTTGTAGGATGGACATTTGTAGGTGGAGGATGGCTCTTCTGGTAGCGCATGTTGCATGAGACCAGACTACTGCCCCTACAGCCTCATCAGGCTCCTCTAAGTGCTGAAGGCATCCTTGTGCCAAGGGAGTCTTGGCTGGAGGGGTGTCCTACATCTCTCAAAGAGTGCAGAGTGGTTCTGCCTGGCTCCAGACTCTCCAAACCCATCTGCTTCCAGGGACTCAGCACAGTTTCTTCTTGAGAAAAAAAAAAAAGCAGCCCCAAAATTCTTATTCCACATAGAAGATCTAAATCTAGAACCCGAGGAAATAAAATGTTCCCCATTTTTGTATCAAGAGCAAATACTCTGTGTTAATTCAGCACTGCTATATGCACCTTCTGGATCTGCTTTATGAAGCCAGTGAGGTAAAACCAGACCTGCAAGCACCAGTCCTGCAAAGCCAAATCGCCACACTCAGCTTTGATCACCAAGACGCTCTCTGATCTTCTCCAGAAACAAAAGTTTACAACAAAACAACTTTTAACGTAAAAATGAGCCACTTCAGTTAACATTAAACTGGTTGCATTGCATATTTCCATCTCCTCTTTCTCACTACCATGCAGCCCTGGGTAGGTGACCAGCAAGTAGCGGAGCTTGGGGTCCATGTCCATGGGATACTCATGTCTCTGCTCTGTGGGCTTGCTCTCTCCAACAGCATTGTTAAACCCATCCTGAAGCAGCTCCATCGAGTACGGCGGTGCTGGGGGGTGGGCAGTAGCTGCACCCCCTCACACTTGGGGCAGGCTGCATAATCCCTGTTTCTCTGGAAAAGCAGCTAAAAATAGCCAGGGGAGTGTGCTGTGCTCTCCTGGTGCCAGGTCTGGTTTATATTGCAGCAGGCCGGGACACATGCCCAGGCCATGCAGTGTCTGGGGGGCAAGGGCCAGGGATCAGGGGGGCACAGGGCTGGGCAGCCACAAGCCAGCCCCCACAGGTGGGGCCAGCCCCATCCCTTGACCCACACCACGAACTGCTTGGGATGATCATTAGTTCTGAGGAGGTAATGGGGAGGATCAAGGCAGTCTCAGTTTCTTTATCCCTTGTAAGAGGGTTTGCACTATAAGATGATACCTTACTCCAGAGCAGCCTGGTCAAGTGGAAATCAACACTAGCTAAGTAAATGCTGATCATCCTGCTTAGAGACTTGAATTAAAAAGCTTTGCCAATCAGCCTTGATTGATAGAAAAAGGACATTAGGATCAGTCATGAGGCTTTAGAAGGCAAGACCTTCACTTCAATTTTTTTCTTTCCTCATTAATCCAACTAGGAACAGCCATGTATCATTAACTGCAGAATATTTACACATTGCTTTTGCCAGTGACAAAAACCAAATTACACGTTAGTGTCCATCTAGGAGCTAAATCCTGGGCTACAGAGAGCTGTCACTCTGATCAATAAACCTGTTAGCCTTCTCTCAGTGCTTTGGCTCTGTGAGAGCCCCTGGAATCAGATGTTATTATTTTGATGTATTGGTGTTTCTTGGACTGTGCTCATCTGAGAGATGGGATCAGATTGCATTTAAGAGCAATAAAAAGAAAGAAAAAAAACCCAAACCAGAAGACCAAATAGACCTGAACAAAGACATCAGAGGTAAAAGAAAGCCATTTGAAAGGAGGAAGCTGGCAGCACTTGGAAGATGCAGCAGAGGAGAGCACTGGGTATGAAGCTGGTACCTGGCTCAGTTGTCCCCTCTGCGTTGCCCAGCTGTGTGCAGCCCAGAAGCTGCTGAGCGTGGCACTGCTGCTGCAAAGGGAGCCTGCTGCAGATGGGACAGCCTCCCCACTTACACAGTCAGCTGGTGGGGGATGCGAAGAGTTGTGGCTGCTTTGGAGGGCTCATGTAAGGCCATGCAGTTTTCATACAACGCCTGGCATCAGCCTAAATCTTCTCTCTTTTTTGCACTAGGAGCCTGTTGTAAGCCCACCGCCCCCCCTCCCTTAAAGATATGGGCATAAATATCAGTCAAAAGTACCGGAGGCAGTGGCTGCTCACCACAGCAAATGGGTTTTTCCTAGGCACTTCCATGACTAATCACGAATCACAAATGTGACCTCAGCTGCTTTGCCGGTTCCTGAGGTGCTGGTCCCTTGACTTCTGCTACTTTGATAGGAAGAGACAGAACAGATCCTGACACCTGTCCCAAAGACCAAGGAGAGTCATTATGGATGTCCCCCTCCCTCTCCTGGTGCTCTGGGCTGTCCCAGCTCTGGGGGCTGTATTTAGCCTCCCAGTGCTTGTGGCTTTCCTCTGCTGCTGGAACCCTGCAAACCTGCCAGAGTGGGGGCAAATGAGCTGCAAACCCACCCTGGGTCTCCGTGCATGATTGATAGCAGCATGGAGCGGTGGGGCTGGCAGAGTGCATTAGCAGCTGATGGATTGCTGTAACTCAAGCCCTAGCATCCCTGCTGCACCTCCAGCTCCAGGTCAGCAGCATTCAGACTGCAGTACGACCCTGACCAGGCTAGGAGGCTTCAGTTTAAAGTCTGCTGAAGTTGGGAAGCCATGGAGAGCAAACCCCAAGTTATGTCTCTGGGAAGACCTGTGTGAAGTGTTGAAGTCCTTACAAAGTCCCTTGGTTTCATATTGAATAGAAAAAAAGGAGCTGGAGATCGCGCAGCATGGGCTTGCAATACCTTTGGGTTTGTTTTCCTGGTTTTATTGCACAAGGAGCACCCCGAAACCCCAGAGAGGGAGCAGGGGCAGCCTGAAGTGGGGGAGCGAAATGAAGGAGGTTAAGAAAGGAGCGGAGCAGGTTATCGGTGTGAGTGCATTCCTGCGGGGCCGGGCCGCTGGGCCCCTTTCCCAAGCCCTGGGGAGCTGTTTGCACAGCTCCCAACGATTGTCCAAGGACATTTCTTAAATTGTTTCTAGCACTCTCAAGTGTGTGATTGCGCCTTGTCCAGTTCTTTTAGTGATTACTGAAAGTGTTACCTGAACACCCCATCCCCACTGAGGGCTTTGGAAAGGGCTGGGGATGGGATCCTGAAGCAGCAGGCGGCAAGGCTCATCACTCATTTCTCCATTGCACCCAGTGCTAGGTGTGATGTCCTCTGAGTCTTATTTCAGGGGCATTCATTACTGCTTTCTTTATCCAAGACCCTCTCCACAGTCCAAGGGAACAGGGTTAAACCCAGGCTGTGCTTACAGTATGGTGGACACACACTTGGATGGCATCATTCAGAGGGCTCAGGCTCTCACAAGGGTAGCCTTGGCCCCAGGAGGTCCCCACTGTCACATACATGCTGCTCAGGGCTCACATAGCATCCCCAGGTTGTTGGAGCTCCTAAGTTGGGGCTGGCTCCTGGCTGCCACCAGCTCGTTCATACTGATCACAGCAATGTTTTGCTCTTGTAAAATGATAAAATCTTATTGCAGAATGCTCTACTCATCACACCCATACCCCGAGCACTGAACAAGAAATGCCCAAGGATTTAGGCTGAGGCAACAGAGTGGCCCTTAACCAGTGGTGGTTGACAACTATTCCTGCATTGCCCATTCCCAGGCCATTGTCATCATATCCATGTGTCCAAAACAGGTTTCTCAGAGCACCAGTGTTTTTGAATGTTTTATTAGAGACTGAAGCCAGCACAGGATATTGAGTACTTCAGCAGCAAAGCAATACAGTCCATGGCTGGCAGGGTTTAATGTCTATCTGATTGTTATTTCCAATTACGAGAAATGCGCTGAAGCCAGTCCTGAGGCAGGCCAGAGAGCTCCAAGTGCTGCAATCTGGGCCACTTAGCTGTGTTATGACTTCTTCTCCTCACTAATGATTCATTTGGAGAGCAACTAAAGCTCTTACAAAAATGTGTTCCCAATTAAAGACTGAGACTGGCTCTAAAGGATTAGACAAATTGAGAAGTAACTTTTGCAGTAGAGTGGGATTTGTACAAGCATCTGTTTTTTTGCTTATATCAAGCTAAATCCTGTGTGAACCAGTGGGATGAAAACTCCTGCTGAAAACCTTCTCCAAAGTCCACAGCGTCCTTCCTTACATTAAAGTCTGGACTGGGGCTGTGGTTTTTGAGCTGCACCTTGCTGCTGCGCTGTTTGAGATGTAGCACTCCAAACACAGCCAGCAAAACCCTTTCCAGAGAGGATGAGCCCAAACAGGGGCTAGATTGCAAATCGCTGGTACCTGCTGGCAGGGCTACTTGGCAGCATCCCTGGGACTGCAGCAATAGGGACCATGCAGCAATAAGGACCATGCAGCGATGGCAACCACACTGTACTGTGTCCCTGCTCAGGCAGCAGCCTTGCCCTGCCTGTTACCTCCACCCCGGTGCAGCCACTGAGGCGGAAGCTGCAAATCCATCCTGTGTGCACAGACCTTATTCTGATCCCACTGAAGCCGATACATGCTTCAGGCGGTGGCTCCTAAGAGCTTCAAACAACCGTATTAATCTGTGACAGCCTCCCCTGCCAAAGCACGCAGGGCAGCAAAGGAGCAGGGAGCACAGCAGGAGCTGCACAGCCAGACTTTTATGGCCACAAAGGCCAAGTCGCACCTGCTAACGGTTGTGAATAGCCTTGCAGACAGCACCAGGTGTGCCATTTCAACAGATTTCACAACTGGGTGTGCCTTTCATCTATGTATAGAGCCCCAGCAAGGGGATGAAGCATGCTCAACAATTGTCCTTATTTAGCAAAACCCCTATCTGGCCAGTGGGTCGCCCCGCTCGGTCGGCACATGTATTTCAAAACCAATTATCTCGCTTGCCCTTGGCCTGGCCCCGGCCGTGGCCCTGCAGGGAGTCGGAAGCATCGCAGTTCTCATTGGTACGGAGGGATGGTAATGAGGGAGCAGGCGAAAAGGCAAGCAGCCGCCTGTCAGAGGAGCCCGTTTCCAGCGGCACAGGGAGCATCCCGTGCCCAGGGAGCAAGAACAGCCAGGGCACCCCGCATCCCACCCCTGCGCCTGCTCCACCGGCCCCGTGGTGTAATTCAGCTCTTTTAGAGAAGGAGCTTTAGTCATATCAGTGTCCAGTGCTTAGTACCACGAGACCTGGGAGTAGCTCAGGGCTTGTAGGTACTTTACAAACAGATGAAAAACAGTAATAAATAAAAGTCCATGCACTTGCAGGGTGCTGGTAACGTCTCTTCTGCCACCTGATAGCAAGCCTGACAGCAATATTGCATTCAAGAGTTTATAATTTTGGGCTTCATTAGAAGCCTGAGTCATAATTTCAGGTTCATTAGATTATCTCTATATCCCAAAGCCACATGGTAAAGATGAGAGAAATGCTGTGATTTGCTTTTTAAATACAGACCACTCAATTGTACTCAACAAAAGAAAGACACCGATCTCATGGGGATGGTTGGATGAGATCAGGTAAGAGTTTTGCAGGCTAGAGTCAGTATTCATTAGCAGCAAACAGGACCTTGTTTTATGCTGAACTGTCTTTTTCCCATGGACATATGTGTGGTGGCACATCCAAAGGACGGGTTTAAAATGCAGACACGATTTCAAGATTCCATTAGAAGCACTTTTTTCCTGCCTGGGCTTGGCCGATGTATATCAGATTTGCTCTAATTGTAATCTTTGAAGTGAGCCCTGACGAAAGAAGTGGCATCTGAACTGCTCTGGTTTTATTTTTATAAATATGAATCATCTGCTGGTTTGAAAAAAATTCAGGACCTTTTTCCCACATTTTCAAATCTTCCTAATTCCTTATTAAAATACCCACCAAAATTAACAGGATAAAAAAGAAAAGGAAGAAGATATGTTTGTATTTAATAGTGCAAATTCAAACACCAGATACAACATTGCCTTATGTACAACTTTGCTGTATTGCCCTGCAGCAATTTCTGTGGAAAATTCCCAAATTGTGGAAGGAAACCAAACCAATCCCTTGTCCATTTTGTTTCTGTTTGAGAACTACAAATTGTGGGGAGGCCAGGCAGAGCACAGGGCTGGGTGCAGCATTCCTTGGGTGTGAAGTCTTCAGAGGAACCACAGTCCCCCAGGATTTTGTAGGTGTCTGCCCAGTAGACCCCATGGACTGGGAGACACGGACTGCGAGGCATGGGCAATGCTGTTCAGCTTCTTGCCCGGCCTTCTGAATCATGGAGACATGCTGAGGGACTGCTCAGCTCATGCAGCTGCCCTCCGTCATGGTTATCTGGAAAAGAAATCATCTGAAGCCGGTACCCTGCACTGGCAAAATCACCTCGGAACACAGTGGATGCCTGGCTGTCCCTGTGCCTTTGCAGCTTCCCTCTCTGCCCACCCTTCCATGCTGCGGTACCATGTGCCCTCCACCTTCCTACCTGAGTGATGGGAGCTAGCAGCAGCAGTATGGGTCAGATTTTGGCAAGTCTGGAGCTGCCCTTGGTGCTCCCAGACCACACACACTCTTGCAGCAGGATGGTACATTAGATGGACAGCCATGGCACCTTGAGGGGGCAAAGTATGTGTGTTTCAAACTGTCTGGTTCAAAGATGTGCAGCCAAGGCACAACTGGCTTGCACCAGCTGTGTGGTGCACAGAGATTTTAGGACCTTCATCCTCCCTCTTCTTGTGGATGGCAGTGTGCTCTCCCTACAGCCCAGCAGCCCCGTAGCTCATGATGTGCATGTGATGCTGGCACACGGGCTGACCTGCCTCTTCCAGGGGTGGTCTGAAGAGTCCGAACCAAATGCAGGTGCTGAGATTTGCTCTTCTAGACGCACTAATCAGTGAAATGTGTGTTTAGTCTGATGAATCACACCTTGAATGCCTGTCACCCACACCCACACCGGAGGGTCAAAAACATGGGCTCTCACCAAGGTTGTTAACACAATGTGAGTGCACCCTGTGAAGCACAGACTCCAGGTCCTGGGTGCGGCGGGAAGGGAATGGCTGATGGGAGAAAGCTCTCAGCATCACATAAAGATCCTCATTAGAAGTGGAATTTTGTCCATTTCTAATTCTGGGACAAATGGTATAAATACATAAATGCAGCTTCGAAAAGTTTCAAACTGTGACCCCCTCCTCTATGCCAGTTTATTTTGCCAAATTACTGCATTAAACAGCAAGACAGGCTTTTGACATGTATATACACACACTTATTAGCTTGACACTAAACAGATCAACAAGCTACTGTGTAGCAATTTTGATGGAATCAAACAGATACTTTGGTAACTAGAGCCTGGAATAAAGGACATTATTTATTACACACATTGTACTAGCTCACAGAGGCCTCAGCAGCAAACAGGACACATCGCACTAGACCCTATAAAGATGTGGAGCAGTGGAGATCCCTCCCTAAAAGAACTTCCAGTGTAAATACATGGGACAGACAGAATTTATTTGCTTTTCACAGAAACTCAGCTCTTGACTCACCATAGACCAGGCACGGTTTGACACAAATGTGTCTGAACTTCCACAAAAGGTATGTGACTCCCACAAGCAAAGGCTGGTCTTTCTTCAGTGGCTTTCCAAGCACCATTCCTCCTGTTAGCAGGGGAACCAGCAAGCACCAGTTCTAAAAGCTCTTTAAAAAGAAATTATTTATTTATATGGTTATTTAGATATGCAGTGATTTTAAATAAGCCATTGGATACCATCAGGAATCTGTATTGCATTTATACCAGTTGTTACATGAAAGTTTGTGTAGCCGCAGCGCTCATCTTCTAAACATACTTAGTATCTCAGCAACCCTAGAAGCACATAGAATGTAGGCATGTTAATTAGCATTAAGTCAGTGAATAACATAAACCAGGGCATCATTAAACTGCCAGATTTGATTCTCTTTCATTCATGCTCTTAAATTTCACATGACAAATATTCCACATCTAAACTAAGCTGACAGAAGTAACATACATTCTAATTAGACCACTTTGTTAAATCAAATTGTGTTGCTTAGTATGTCTGTGCAGGTTGCATGGGCTTCAGTGTAAACTGCACAAATGATGATAAAATCTCAGTAAAGCACTTCTGATCATTAGATTTCGAGGCACATTATCTAAGGCTTAAATCTTATTCTTCCCATTTGGGTGACAAAGAAACTGAGACCACTGAAATCACTTGTATTAGTCACCTCAGAGCCAAGTTAAAAGAATTTGCCCTCTCCAGTCCCATTTTTGAGGACAAAGTTTGATCTCATAAGCAACTATTACCCATAAAACAAACAAAGCAGCATGTGTTCTAGTAGAAGCCGCCATCATTCATCCATCACCATCACTGCTGCTCAGCATTATAGTGGGAACACACAGAAGCACATGATCTTACAGCTGGTCTATTGTCAAAATGACACATTAGCAGAAGGATTTACAGACATGTTTGCGTGTGAAATGAAAGTCTGCATGTCAAGAAATGCAAACATCTCTGTACAGGAGCTACACACCACAGAGAAAGCTACTCCTCAAAAGCTGTGCAGGACTCAGGAAGGTAGTAATGATACCTGTGATTATTAATATTTGCTGCCTCCACCCCAAAAAATGTCAGAAACTACAGTGAACACACAGTTGCTAGTATGTACAGACCCCAGTGACAGGCTCACACAGCAGCTGTGCTGAGGTCCTGAGCAAGTCTTCAAAATACTGGTAGCATGGTGCCATGAAAAAGGAGAACAAAACACATTAATCTGACTTTTGTGCAAAAACTAACATTTGCCCCAGAGGCAAATCCTGGCCCCAGTGAAGCCAGCAAGTGTTCTGCTAATGATGGAAATTGGGTCAGGATTTTAATTGAGATTTTATTTCCAAATCTATTTCAAGAAAGATTTGCCCCATGAGAAGACATGATGATCAAGGCAGGCAGATTTGCAGTTTTCCATATCCACAGAACGAGCTGGAAAGCTTTTCTTACAATCACAGTGCTTTGATCTTATTTTTTTGGTAGCTTGGGCGCTACGTTGTCTTGGAACCATGTGAAGCTGAAGATGACACCCATCGTCTTCTGGAGAGTCTCATCATAAGCAAACTTCATGGAGTCTTCTAAAGGTACTTCTACAACTTCAATCAGCTCTCCTTCGTCAGCTTGGCCACCTCCTTCCCCAATTCTCATCTGGTCTGTGACTTCTGCATAAAATAATGTCTGGCTAGAACCTGTCACACCAACTCCAGACCTGGAAAAAAAGCAGAAGGTAAACTTTGTTTTAGATAAAAAGAAGGTAACTAGGAACTAGGAATGGGAACACGGGTCCTTAACTTGAGTCACTAAGCAACATCAAAATGGATGTCTTTACTCTCTGCTAATGTCATTTACAGCCTATAAATGCAACTCTGTTAATACAGAAATTGTCCAGAAATTTCATGCAGAAATATAAACACTTTTGACTGCAGTTGCGCATGATACGGATCCGTCTTCAAATATACTCTGCAACTCAAGAGAATGTTAGTTTGGGAAAAAATAAAGTAGCTTTTGAATTGGTGAATTGTTGTTCTACATATACTGAAGTCAACAGAAGCTTTTTCAACTGACCTTAAGGACAGCTCGGCTGCTGGATGACTCACAGATTTACAAACAACAGTGCATCTGTACGCAGTCATGCCACATTTGTTTGCTTGTTTTACACCAAAATTTAGATTTTTTTACTTAAGAAGATTAAGACTATTCACAGCTGGATTCCTCTGCTCATGGACTGGATAGGTACAAGAACAGAAAGGCAGCCTGAGAGTCTTCCTCTGTCCTTCCTGAACTTTAGCCTTGGCCAAAATGGACCACTGTAAGCACATGTGTATCTAAAGTAATTCAGTCTCCCTGCTAAATTTGCTACAGTGGATTTAATGGAGGATATTTTACATGATGTAAACTTTCTTCAGCTAGACCACTTGCTGCGTATTATACTTGTTGTTCCTTAATCCTCTATTTCCATAGGACTATTCCATTTAGGTATTATTAAATAGGGGATAAGTACATAATCCACTCATTTAGTCCTTCCAAGAAAATATTCACATCCTAATCACAACTTCTTCATTTCATATGATTACAAGTGACTTTTCACATTAAATCTGGATCAAAAGTTCACTGAAACTATGAATGAGGCATTAGGGCGAGCTGAAAAATTAGCTTCTATATCGTTATACATACAGAGGATTCTAAGATTTGTAGCAGTGTTATGATCTTAGAGTGAATATCCATACTTGTCCAACCATTTAGTCAACTGAATCTTTCAGTTAACCTAGCATACATCACATGCTATAGCAGGAATTAATAATTTGTTTTTCAATTTTCTAAGAACACTGGCAGTTTTGTCTGGAGAATTAATAGTGATTATTGAAGTTGGTTTCTTACACTCCTTTTTTTTAAACATAGAATAGGGAGCAAACCAGTGAATTCTTTTCTCAACATTACTTCTGATATCTTGTCCAAAGTTACAGAATGCATTTCACTCCTCCAGGATCATTCCTGTATATCAAAGAAGAGAAACTTAACCATCTTCAGCACTTCCAGGAACTCTGAATGCTGCTATGGGATTTCTTTCATCTGGGGCTCACCACTTTATTTCAATGTCAGTGGTGTGGTTTTTTGGATACACATTTTAACCAACAAAATGTGACCTACTAGCACAGTTTTCCCTCTCATTTCCGCTTTACCGAAGTCCACGACCTCCTTCTTCAGTCAAACTGATTCAGTATTTATGTTCCCTCTTTTCTGCAGCCTCTGTCCCTGGTATACACTGTTCTGATGAACATCAGAGATGGTTTGGCAATAAAAGAGACATCCAGAGCTGACAATCAGGGCTGACTGTATGTGGCACTGAAACCAGATCAAATGTCTTCTCAGGACTCCCTGTGCCACACTCCCTTGCCCCTTCCCTGACGGGAAGCTGCCTGGAAAAGTAATGCCATTCACCAGCCGTGCTGCCACTCATCTCACTTCAGCTGAAGATCCAGCCAGCTGACAGCACAACACAAACACAGTCTTTGCCAGAAGCAGGAGCTGCAAACTGGGCACACCATGCTGGCTTAATCATTCTGATCTCATTATAAAAGTATTGTAGACCTATTTTTCATCAAGTTGCCATCAGCAACCAGCTCGCAAAAGCTGGAATGTCATTTTTTATGCTCATATTCCATCAGTGCCCTTTCTGCCACGAGGACAACGGCACACTTTACTAGATTCCTTTTGTGTTAAAATACATTGTATTTTTCTTAGTGTTATCAAGCAACAATATATAATATTAAAAAGCAACACTGGAACTGAAATACTAAGAGCCACAGCTCTAGTCTCAGTGGACACTCTTCTCCCAGCTTAGTAACCCTGATATCAGCTGCTGACTTATCGTCAGCCCCTGTGCTACCCAGCCCTCACTATTGTAGCTACATCCATTGGAAGAACCCTCACTGAGAGAAGGTATTTGTGATGCAATAATAGACTGCTCAGTTTTTTCCCCTCTTTTCTTTCTTCTTTTCTTGTGTTAGGAAGCAGAAAGGATTTTTAACCAGCGAGAGATCCAGATCTGTTTTTCTCTGTATGCAGTGATTACTCATTCTTCACTTTTTCCACAAGAATTGCATTTTTAGTTAAATAAACACTGGAAGACTGGGGTTCAAAGATTGTTTTGTGGTAATTGATAAGAATAAAACCTGCATGTTCATTTATACTGTGAAATTTGCAAGACAAAGGACGCTGCTTGCCAGGTACCATGAAAAAATAGACGACTATGCATAATATATTTCATGTTGTTATTTCTCATAAGTGTCAAGTCTCGGCTTCATCTGGGGGGCTGAACCTGGAGAATGAACATGATCCTAAATTGATTATAGCCACATCCACTTGATAGTATGTAAAGATTATATACAAAACCATAAGAGACTTTATTTAAGAAGCCCCTCCATAAGAAACTTCTGGCTTGATTATTTCAGCATAATCTCCTTCTGTGCCACCTGTGACCATTTACTGATGAAGTAGCTGCAGCTGTGGGAATCACAGAAGTTCATATACCATTTCCACACACCATTTCTTCAAAGAAAACGAAAACTGTTTCCTAAGATGCCACACCATAAGATTCAGTTTCTAGCTGTGGTAGCTCAGAGTGTGATTTCAACATGCTGTTACTTCATTGTATGTACTCTTATGACACTTCTAGTAAATTTGTGTTTTTCTTCTTATTAACTAAATACATCGAGCATAGCTACTACATTGAATATACTTTAAAAAAGGAAGCACTGGACAACCCACTGATCTGTTCTTTGTTATGATGCCCAAAGTTATGACATTGCTTCACATATACTGGCATATAATTTGCCACAGAAAACAACAAAAAGTTTGCAACAATACATATTCAAGGAAGCACATACCCACATGCTCATTCGTTCTTATTTGATTACCTAACTTATATTTCTCTGGTGTAACTCTGTCACGAGTTATTCATTAAAAACTAATTAAAACTTTCAGATAAGCTATAAATATAATCAAAGAGCAGTGGTATTAATACTCATGCTATTCTGTTCTACTCTTTCCTCCCAAAACAGCAAAGATGACTTGGAATCCCCTCACTATTTTGACAGGTGGCTTTGTAGACTATTGCATTGTTATTACTTATAACATACTCATTGCTTTTATTTATTGTCTAAGTAAATGCCCATTTCACTGGTTTAAGAAAGAGGCAGAAAGATACTTTAAGAGGCTGGAATATACTTTAAATCAGAAAAAAAGGCATATTTCTTACCTTTTCTCATTTGGTATTTCTTTCTGTAAATGCTCTGGCTCACTCTGCTAGTTGATATTGTTTGCATGGATCCACATGAAATGCCCTTTCTAAATTAAATAATCTCCTTCTTTACTGCTGTCTTTCACATTCCCAGACTCTTACCTATTAATGTATCCTGTCTGTCCTTAGAAAACTGTCCAAAATCAATGCTATTGACATTTAGTTTGTCTTAGTACCTTTGATTTTTACAGAAATCAAAAGCTATCAGGTTTGTTGCTTTGATGCTGTTCTGAGCCTCCATCTTGTTGAAGTTATAAAGTGTTTTAACATTTACCCTTGGAAAAATGTGTACTCATTTCAGTGATTTTGGGTATTGGGGCTGGAGAAGGAAGACAGCAGACAAGAAGGAGGGGCAGACTGTTAAATAGGCAACAGGCAGCTATTATGTTTTCAGTATGTTTTCAGGTTTCTCTGTCACTAGGCACTTCCTATGCTTTTGCATACTTACTTGTACTTTCCAATTATGATGCCTTAGGAATTTAGACATACCTTTAATCATGGCTATACTCCTTTTTCTGCTGCCTTCTTCCTCTATCCTAAGTCTGTGACATATCTTTTTCCTTGCCCTAGTATTTCACATTACAAATAAATGCTTTTGCCATGGTCTGAAATGAGTCACCTATTAACAGATTACAGCTATATCCATTAGCTTTGCATCTGTGGAAATCACAGGGGTCAGCACACCCGAACTGCAAGTGATGATTTTCACCCTGGGAAAACCACCCTCAGGATAAAGGTGCCTTCCCAGTACAGAGGGGCTTGGTCTGGGGGAGGGCAAGCAGGGTTTGACCTCATAGCACCGACCCACAGTGGGACTTCAGGCTTCAGTCTCACTTCACAGGTTTAGCACCATGTTGCCCAGACCCGGCACGTCATGGTTCATACCGACCCAGACCTACTAAGCCTGGCTTGACCTAGCTGATTGTTCCAGATGTATTTTGACGAGTCTGGACGGTGCTTGACTTTTATTTACCACTGCACATCAAATGCAAATGATCTATACAAAACACAGCTCTGTTTTGCTCATCTCTTTATCATGATGATCAGTTTCCCCTGAGAAGTTTACAGTTCTTTAAATTAACAGCTACGTGGCTGACAAATACTCTTTGTCAAATCATTATGGCTTAAATTCACAAAGCCTGTAACTTCAATAGATATTTTTAAAAACAAAAGTCTGTTAGCACTAAACTTTCAGTTTTGTGTCAGAGACAGTAAGAAACCTCTGTTAACTTCAACAACAGAAAGTTTGAGAATGTAAGCATGTCAAAGTAAGGATAACAAAGTGGTATGGTTTTCATCACAATAGTAACTTAAATGTAAGTTTAACACATCAAAACAAGATTGTATGTTGCATTCCCATATTTCATTTTAAATAAAACACTCAAACACTGTGATTAAATCATGCTATGGCTTTCAAAGCTGTGGGCAACACACTTGTAGGCAAGAGAAGAGTGGAGAAGCACTTTCTGTGAAATGACTGCAAAGTGCTTCTCCTCACCTACCTGGGGTGGGATTGGCTAGCAGAACCAGGCTGTAGCTACAGTATTTTCTATCTACTTCCTCCTTAGATCAGAGAAAACACAAGAGACAGATTGTCACTCCAATCTGTTTTTGAAGCACGGCAACAGCAGCTATCACAAAGTCTTTGTTTAGTTCTTCCTTTTTATTAAATGCCTGAGGAAATACAGCACATGAAATAGAGCTCACAAAATAGGACTTTTCACTCGCATATCTTAGTTCATAAACATAAAGATACATTACACGCGTATTTTTTATCACAAGGGGTAACAGTATCTTACTGCTCTAAAAAGAAAAAGTTTAGTAGAGCCTAAAAGCCTCAAGCGAGATTGATTCCACCTTACATGCTTGCTGATCCTCAGTGAGTTTCTTTCTCAAACATGTGTGTGTGCATGCACATGTGCATACTTTTAAACAGGGCTTAAATTCAAAGCATGTGCTCAAGATTAGCTTTGCCCTCTCCTCATCTCTGAGTGTTCGCCTATGTCAATCAATTGCTACATAATTATTACCTTTCTAATTTGAAGGAACAAACATGCATGAGAAAATAAACACTATCATATACTCTATTTCTCTGCTAAAACATGGGGAGGGAATAAATTGACTTATCATTGTGAAGATTTATTAGTTTAACTCAGATTTTTGACAGACAGTAATTACAAGCTAAATTTCTCTTAATTCCTTAATATTTAAGAAATGTAAAATCTAGAAACAATCAACACTTTCCTGTTCCTATCAACACAGAAATACATTTTTTTGGTTTTAATCTGACACAGTTAACGTGAAAAATCATAAATGCAATATATCCTTTTATAAGATTTAAGCCATCTGGATGCAGAATTTGGGTATACAGCAAATACATAATTCATGTTTACAAGTAAATGCGTCACAATCTCTGTTATTTATGCTGAAATCAAGATCTATTTAGGCATGAAACACGTAAACTGATGAACAGTGACATGCAGCTACTATTGTCACTTCTCAGGACCTCTGTACAGTTCTGACATTATAAACAGCAGGTGCAGGAAAAAAGAAGAGAAGTAATTAACATAAAATTATATTACATTATGCCATCACCCAACAGGTGTACTAGCAGGTGATCTTTCTAATTATAATGCACTCCAACATTTTCAAGGCTATTATTCCTTCTACATAAAAACCTGTGAATATAAACCATTTTTACCTCATTGCACTGAGGCTAATAGCCATGGCACAGTAATTGGAACATCCAATATTAATTCTCTGAATGCTTTTCTTTGTTGTATACTTTTGGGAAAAAAAAAAATCAAATGCAGGTAAGTACCTATGTTAGGCTCTTAAACTAATCCATCTGATTTATTTTTGCAGTGGGGCTGAGAACCTACAGCTCCTATTGTATCCAATTCACAGCCAAGAGTTTATTAGAACCTCTGGGAATAAATAAAGCCACAATGAAGGGAAAAGGAAGTTGAACCAGAAGCTCTGGTTCAGTGTTAGCCTGATGATCTCAGGTGTTATTCAAGTTCAAATGAATTTGTGAATATCCTTAAAGATGACCAAAAAAATTCCTGTAAGTTGCAATGGCAATAAGAACACCTTCAACAGCAACAACAACAGACTTCTCTGCCCCTCTCTTATAAGGAAGCGATTCTCAAGAAAGATGGCCAGAAGTACTGCAACCTAAGAAACCAACAGCTGAATCTCACATGGGATTCAAACTGAAACCTGCTGAGATATCATGAGAGACAGAAAGTTCGCTTTATTTGATATACAAGCAAATCCAAAGTTTTTCACTAATAAAATTTTGCAGTTAGGGAAAAAAAAGAAAACACAGAGGCAAATTCAGAGAGTTCTAGAGGTTTTAAAAATTAACAATTCAACTGACAACAGTTTTCAGGAAACCTCAGTTTACAATTATACTATTACAGTATTAGCTTCATTTCATTATTGAGCTGAATGGTTTCTTTATAGCTATCACACATCTACCATCTTCGCTGTTTTTGACTGAAGCCATACATACAGCTGACAAGAACTCAACACACCGGTAGCTGTCAAAACTTTCAGTAAGCCTCCAAAAGCAGGTTAGCTGCTGCCAGAAGAGAAACCAAACTTTTTGAAATACCAAAATGAGGTTACTTACTGCATGCCAAGCACAAAAGTAGTGATTTGTATAGGCATGATGAGAGGAGGAAACTCACCAATATAAATTATTTTTTTTTCAGTCTGATCCTGTCTCTATCTACACAGCAAAATGAACCACTTGCATTTAAATTCACCTTCTGGCTGGCATTTTTCTTTAATAGGAACAGATATTTCTTATTCTTCAAAATGCGATTCCTCTGACCTCTTGCATTCAAGTTCCTCATGATATGTTTGTCTTTCTCATTATCTGCCCCCAATCCAGTCTCCTTCATTCACCCATGCCACACTGTCCTCCTGCTGCTGGAACAACTTGCTCCAAAGACTCCTACTCGACTAGTGTAAATTCCCCAACCCCTGGCTTCTTTCCTGATTTCTCACTGACTCCACAGCTACTCTGTGGATCATTCAAATTCAGTACCTCACTTCTAAGTGATGAGTGTCATGTCACAGGAGCTTTGACAGAGCTTAAGAATGAGGTCCAATGGTCTGTTTGTAGATGCTGTTGAAATATCTGTAGCAGTTTTGTGGTTAACCTTTCCTGGTTAGCTGAGATACGTTAAAAAAAAATTCCCCCAAAATCAGCGCTGCAGGCCCTGATAATAAATGAGAAGAAATAAATCCTGTCTTTAGATTACCTCTGATCATTAATGTTCCCACTGCTTGAGAACACAGTTCTGTCTGAATACAGTCTAAGTACTTTCCTCATTTCATTAAAGAGAATTCTTCACCACCACAACGAATGTACTCCCCTCAAGTCCATTTAGTTTTCTCAGCTCATGTTTTTTTTCTTTTCACTGTGCCTTCATCTCTTCTTCCTCTTTTTCTGCTTGAGAATTTTCTATTTTATTCCCTCCTCCACAAGTCCAAGTTCTCCTTACACAACGTCCATGCCCTCCCCTTCTTAATCCATTAGCCACAGAACTGTACTGACCTCTCTAGCCAAAACCGTTTCTCCCTTTACACTAGATGTGTCTTCCGCATTCCATGTCCTTCTGTCAGTTCTAGCTCAAGTCCTGCTTTTATTCCAGTCAGTCAATTTCCTTCTTATGACTATGATTCTAGAAAGGGGTTCATTAGAAATATGAGACAACACTCTGCTTTCAGAGTAAAGCGTGTGACAACACCAAGACCTGGTTTGCATGAAAGCCTTTTCACTGTGCACACAACTCTGAGGTTTTATCTAAAAATATCTAATAAACTTAACTTAGTAATTATTAATTCTAATTATCTAAATATTTTAATGTGGGTTTATTTGCATCAAGAAAGGAACAACAGCTACCAGATTTTTCAGGAATATATCAAGTGCAGTCAAACTAATAACAGCAATAATAGTGTGGATTAAGGCAGCACCACAAACAATACAACCTCAGTTTATCAAGGCTTTGAATACTATCCCATGTGACAGTTTCATTAAGAAACTAGGATATCGAGATACACTTAAAAATCAAAACTAGTATGAAAATGGTACTCATGGAGTGGATATCACTGCTCAATTTCCAATTTGTAATACAAACCAAATAGGGATTCCACTAGCGACCACCCTCCATTCAATTGAAATGAGCATTCTGCTTTAGGACAAAAAATAGGATGCAAATCAATAAAGGCAAGTTCAAGGCTCTCTGTTCAGGCAACAGTAATGAACAGCACAAATACAGGCAGCAGGTGAATGACAATGCAGTACTCCTGCAGAAAACAGTTTTGACACAGGGGAGGCATTCTGGTCCATGAGTCAACAGTACAATGCCACCACAAATAAGGCAAACATACATCCTACAACATATAAACAAACTAATCTTTAAGACAAGGGAAATAATGCTTCCACTTTATCTGACACTGGTAAAGCCCTCACTAAAATATCATGCTCCACTTTGGGTACTATTTAAGAAATACGCAGACCAGATGGAGAGAAGGTAGAGGACAGCAGAAGGAATGATCAGACATCTATGATTCTATGATTCTATCTAGAAAACATGGTCTGAAGAGGAAGCTTAAATCAACTAAGATAGTTTTGCATAAGCAAAAACAAAATAAAGGGGAGATAATTTCAAACAAATATGTGGAAGGTCCAAAAGTACTTCATATCGCCTGGAAACAGGGTAATAAGTTTTAGACTTGAAGTAAAAAAAGGGAAATTTAGGCAAGAACATGAGGAAAAGCTTGCCAGTCTTTGGGTAAAGGAAGATGAACAGGACACTCCTAACAGGAACATTTTTGTAAACATTTAGAATAAAAATCTAATCTAATACAGATTATTCTTACTACTTCCTGTATTTCTAACACAGGAAGTCTGGTTTCTTTTGTAAGAAACTGTAAAATACCATTTTTGAGGCTTCAAACTTTCATATTAACCTAGAAAAGGAAATACAATAAAGACCCTTCTGACTTTAGCATAGATCTCCATGGGCAGAAACGTATGCCCTGATAGAAAAAGCAGGATTGGGCGATTAACAAACTAAGTGCCCTTTCCATGGGTCTCAATAGAGAAAACTCCCATTGCGTACTCTCTTTGCAACTGCAATTAAAAAAAAGGGCAACTGAGAAGAACAACCACCTGCAAGATACAAAGACATTTATTGACCAAGCAACATACAGTTTAAGCCAGACGTACGTCATTAATGTTGAGACAAACTTCTACACTGAAGCAAGACTTCTACAGATACAGAAATCATATTCTACTTTTCCTGTTTCGTTTCTATACATAATGTGTATATATGTATATATCTGCGTGCTATAGCCTGTCAGTGTCATCCAAACTGTGAAATTCCATAGGCAGCTTCTGCTCATAAATCTAGAAAGCACTTTTTCTGTCAGTAGAACAAACCCTTAATCTAGTTTCAAGGAGTCGTAAAAGACAGCTCCTGTGATTCACCCCCTCCCCTCAACAGAAGCACTGCTTGCTAATCCAGCAGGAAATAACATTTGCCAGGATTGACAGCTGTGGATTTGTATTCAATTCTCAAATTAAAAACCAATGACAGGGCCTAGTTCAATGGAGATGTCAAGCAAAATAAAGAAAGTAAAGAACCTGCTGCTTTCTCTGTAAAATACAAACATACATACATTTAGGGTAACAATACTAAAATCTGGAAGGGAGATATAATGGGATTAAAGCTCTTTGCAAAGTTTCCCTTGAGGTTTTGGTTTGGTTTTTCTTTTCTGCTACAACAACTCATATTTTGTATTTTTACATATTAAGTTTTCCTCTTACTCCTAACCTATGTTTTGAAACACTTTAGAATCTATTTCAACAACTATCTGAAACCCTGCAAAAAAAAAAAATGGTGTAAAATTTTTCATAGTCAAATCAGCAAAATCCTCATATATAACGTTATTGTCCAATCTGAAGAAGGCTTAATTACAGCTAAAATACTATGAAGAGATCTAATGGCAAAAGTTCTCATGCTTCTGCAAAACTGCATTAATGGTAAATCAAGAGTCCTTCTTGGGGAGTTTCTATTATTAAATCAGAAAAATAAGAATCAGAGATGGAAAACGCCTGGCACAGTAAAGACAGGCTGTTTTCTAGTGCTGTAATGAACTGCTCTGAAGAGCTCAATGCAACTTTTTCCAGTTCTAGTAGTCTTTGGAATAAATCACAATAGTATCATTCTCACTGTGAATTCAATCCCATAAGGTTGTAATTCCTTAAGTCTCTCTAAACACTCCTCTCACTTGCTGAAAATTATACCTTTTATATACTTTCAGATGTCCATGTTCCTCCCACACACAGCTTAAATAAGGGAACAGGGAACATTAATTTACCTTCAGGACACTTCAGCAATCTGTGAAACAACAAAATGCAACCTGTTTAACTTACTTCTATTTACCTGTAAGAAGTGATTTTCCTTAGGTCTGCAACAGCAACATGATAACCACATTCTTCTAAGACTTCCTCACATGCAATTTCTTCTAAAGAAAGGTCTGGTTTGTCAACAATGCCAGAGCAGAGTTCATAGGTCACTCCTACTGCAGCGGGCAACGGATCTTCTAGACGAGAGAAGCTCTCATTGTCCCGATTCTGAAAAAGTTGAGGATGATGCTTTTCTACTTCACACATGTAAACAGCTAAAAAAAACCCCAACACCACACGAAAGAAAAAGAAAGGGGGGTAAGTGTTAGTTTATTCATATTAAACAGAAAAAAAGATGGTACACGAATTTTGCCTGGAAATTTATAATCATCAGAGTACTTGAGAGTAATAAGGAATTCAGTTGTGTTATCTGTTAAAGTTATGACACAGGGAAATCGCAATTTTAGAGAACAATGGTTTGCTTGCAATTTATGTAAAATTAATCTTCAAACTCTATTTGTGCTTAGGTCATTTGGAATGAATTCCTGAACACTTTAAAAAAAATAGAAATAAAAAAAGGAAGCTAGTTCATCCAAGAAATCTACATCCCAGAAGTGCCATACAGCTCCCATTTGTTGGGCAATGTGGATATCAGGATTTAATTTAAACTATGCAGTTATCTTGCAGGGAAGTTGGGCTGTACATTACGTACCATGTGCACAATGATGAGCCTTTCAGCCTGTCAGCTCAGCTGTTATTTAGAAAGGGTATGAAAAGCATGTATGTTGGTTTGAAAAAAAAAAATCTCTTTTGAACATAGAGCTCCTTGCAGAGATTTCTGCATGGAGGCTGAAAAAGACTTCTTGAATTAATCTACAAACAGCTGCCACTGTAATGCACTCCTAAAGAAAGTGCAAATGCCAGATTTTAGTCCTTATTTAAGCAAAACTTCTCACTGATGTCAGCAGAAATTTTGCCTGAGAACTGTAGGACTGAATCACTACTGGCAATTTCAGATCACTGTAACTTTGATTTACAGGTATAATCCCACTTGTTTCTTCTTTGAAATTTTCTTATGTCTATCCCTTGCTTTCCATGGAAAGTTACCACAAGGATGTTATAAAACAAGCTGAGTAAAACTATATTAAAATTTCAGATTATTTTTATTCCATTAAAGTAGTTTACATGCCTATTTCATACACACAAAACATGTACCTTCAATGAGCATATCTTTTAAGGAAGGCTGCTATGAGGTCTCATCGGAGCTTTCTCTTCTTCAAGCTGGACACCTCTCAACCTGTCTCCACAGCAGAGATGCTCCAGCCCCCTGATCATTTTTGTAGCCCTCCTCTAGACTCGCACCAAGAAGTCCACATCCTTCTTATGCTGGGGGCCCCAGAGCTGGATGCAGTGCTGCACAGGGGGTCTCATGAGAACAGAGTTGAGGGGAGAATCACCTCCCTCAACCTACTGGTCATGCTACTGGTTTCTTACTTGAAAGACATGACTAGAGCTTAGTTTTCTTTTTAAAATGCAGCATGAAGGCTGGGAAAGAAAAAAAAAAAAGGAAGTAATTCCATGCGGACTCTGAGAGACAGATCCTTGATAGATGTCGATTGTCATTATTCCAAAAACTAAAATCTATGACAATTACCAAAATGACAACTGCCTCCAAGATACCTCAATGAGCCAAATACTCTTAAGGTTTTATTGCTTTTTTATTACTGACATATCCATATCAGTAAATACAAAAAAGAACAAGACATGCATCCTGCTAAAGGACTTGGACATCAAAACATGATGCAGGTAAGAGTGTGGGGTACAGAAATATGAAACTGTGATTGAAGAAACTCTGTTACAAGTCTGTCGAATCCCTAAAACCAATCCTGCCATTCCAGCAGGCACCTGCCATTCTTCTTTTCCCTCAGTTTAACTGGGCTCCACGTAGAGCAAAACCTACATTTTCAGAAGGACCAAATCCACAAGTCCTTTTCCGAGCAAAGTCCTGCAATACACCAAAATTTAGAGCCCAGCAACAGTTTTGCTCTGTAGATAAGGAAGAAAAGAAGCAGCACCAGCCACTTCCATAAGAGTCCAAATACTACAGCATTCACCAGCCACTTCCATAAGAGTCCAAATACTACAGCATTCACCAAGGAGTTAAGTATGAATTCAATATGATGAGGGTTGCAAAGGTTCAAACAATTTATCTCTCACAGATAAGCAAAGCCTAGAAAACCAAGTTAACTTGCAGCATCAGGGAACAGAGGAGACTGCACAAATGATGCACCAGGGGAAATAAAGTACTGGATGGAAAAGCAGTCTGTAGCTTATTGACTAGGGAATACTCTGGAGGGAAACCGGAAACTCTTCCCTTCCTCATCACAGGTTGTCAGTTTATTGCACATGCACAGAGTGTGCGGAGGGCAAAAACTAGAAGCAAGAGCTCAGCTCCCAGCACAGGCACCCACCCCTGTCTGATTGTCTTCTTGTCTCCTGATGGCTTATGCTACTTTGGTCAGAAACTGCCACTTCATCATCACTGGCCTGTCTCCTTCATCATCAGACAGAGACATGTGATGAGCAACAGCACAGTTATGACTCAACCAACCTCCTATTACTCATTAAATATCTTGACTCATTACCCTAGAGCCACTCAGCTGTAAGAAGTCTCAGAGAGGAAACTCCAGTGGAATTGATGTACTTGCCTGCCTTTCTGCAAAGCTTAAGACAAAGGAGATACATGGCTCAACCAAACTCATCAAATAAGACTGTAATGGTTATTCAAAGCAGCCTTGTTAGATGACTCAGAGAGGGACTTGTTTGCTATTCCTTAAGAGAAGTGAACAACAGTACAGACTGAGGGGCTGGTGAGGTTTAGATGACTGGAGAATGTGCTAGCCTTTCTTTAAACTTCTGATTTCTCTTTGATTGGAACCAGTATTTCGTACCTCCTGAAACAGAACATGGCTTATGACTCAAGTCTTTGACACTGCATATTTTAAGTCAATGCAAAACCAAATATCACAGTCCATTGAAAGGTCATTGTACTTCCAGGGGAAAAACCTGTGCACATGTTTACAGGAACTAACCCTAGCCTTTCCTAGGAACCAACCCTAGCCTTTCCTAGGAACCTATTATTTTATTATATTTGAAAACATGTGGCCAATCGACTACCAAAATGAGCACTGCTCAAGACCTTTGCAATCAGTCATGAGTGAGGAACTAATATGGAAACTACTGAGATATACATGTAATTTTTTTCATAGAATCACAGAATAGTTAGGGTTGGAAAGGACCTTAAGATCATCCAGTTCCAACCACCCTGCCATGGGCAGGGACACCTCACACTAAACCATGTCACCCAAGGCTCTGTCCAACCTGGCCTTGAACACTGCCAGGGATGGAGCATTCACAACTTCCCTGGGCAACCCATTCCAGTGCCTCACCACCCTTAGAGTAAAGAATTTCTTCCTTATATCCAATCTAAACTTCCCCTGTTTAAGTTTTTCCCTCTGCTCCTTCCACATATGCAATTTAATGATCATTCAAGATAAGGCCAACAGCATCCTGGCCTTAGAAATAGCATAGCCAGCAGGGTCAGGGAAGTGATTGTCCCCCTGTACTTGGCACGGCTGAGGCTACACCTCAAATCCTGTGTTCAGTTCTGGGCCCCTCAATACAAGAAAGACATTGAGATGCCGGAGCAGGTCCAGAGAAGGGCAATAGAGCTGGTGGTGAAGGGTCTGGAGCACAAGTCTGATGAGGAATGGCTGAGGGAACTGGGGCTGTTTTGTCTGGAGAAGAGAAGGCTCAGGAGGGATCTTACTGCTCTCTACAACTACCTGAAAGGCGGTTGTAGTGAGGTGGAGGTCGGTCTCTTCTTCCAAGTAACAAGAGATAGGTCAAGAGGTAACAGCCTCAAGCTGTGCTGGTGAGGTTTAGATTAGGTTTTAGGAAAAAATTCTTCACAGAGAGGGTGCCCAGGCATTGGAACAGGCTGCCCAGGACAGTGGTGGAATCACCACCCCTGGAAGTGTTCAAAACTGTGTAGATGAGGCCCTCAGTGATATGGTTTTGTGGTGATCTTGGCAGTCCTTGGGTAACGGTTGGACTTGATGACCTTAAAGGTTTTTGCCAACCTAGCTGATTCTATGATTCTATGATCTAAGTCCACA
This sequence comes from Psittacus erithacus, assembly GCA_009867235.2. Lineage (NCBI taxonomy): Eukaryota > Metazoa > Chordata > Aves > Psittaciformes > Psittacidae > Psittacus > Psittacus erithacus. The sequence goes on along the minus strand of WYDI02008860.1, from coordinate 9,578 downwards.
GTGCACTGAAAAATATGGTCCTGTCTACCCCACTCTGGCTGTGTACTCCTACCACCCCTGAAGCCAGCATGAACTCTTTCAGGCTAGTCTGATAAACTGCCTAATCCTCAACATTTCTGTTTGCAGCCATGTAAGAGCTCTGCTGCAGCCACACAAGGGCTGGTGCTGCCAAAGGGAATGGAATGGGAATGTACACACAGCGAGGGATGAATTCTTTTACAAGCTGCACAGACTTCAATGGGAAAACAGTACTGTTACACCTCACCTTAAGGAAAGGCAAGCACATATATCAACCCGCACATGTGCGGAGGACGTGCCTGGTAGAGCGAGTGGCAGCTGTATGCCCACAAGTAACGAGCTATCACTTTCCTGGTGAGACTGTGATAGCAGCCAGCAATGAGAAAAGTCTCAGCCTTTATTTTTCCTTTCTGGAACATGCACCAAGGCAGACAATAACCATGTAACAGCAATATAATTATAGTGATGTGAGTAATGTCAGGGCATGGTTATGATCAATAAACTGCTATGAGGTGTCTGACTGATCACTGTGCCTCTGGCCAGTTTTCTGGGCAGCTCCAGCCTCTGGAACAGTTTAACTCCAAAAACAGTCTAGTCTTTTGAGGCAGATTTAACACTTTCATATGGATGATGTAATGAACATGTTGCTGTTCAGCATATATACATATATATATATATGCACATATATGAAGGCTTCTGCCTAAGATAGCCTCAAAGAGAGCAACAGCTATATTAGCCATTTTATTTGGCTGGCAAATAAAAAGACATTGGATTAGTGATAAACAAACGCACACTTTATAACAGTCAATATAGTGCTTCATGGGAAGTATGGACTGTCAGTATAACAGTGCTGCACAACACTGAAGAGCCTGTCAGTAACTGTCAGTACACAAGGACAGCATGACAGCACCCTAGAAAGTTTCCCATAAAGTCTACCATGAACAGTCTTGAAATGGTCTCTTAGCAACAGTTAGTGAAATATCTTCTGATATTTTTAGTTAACATGCAAAGAATAGAAACTTAATTTTTAACTTCCAAAAAGTAAATATTGCTTTGAATTAAAATAACTGATATAAAACTCAGGAAAAAATAAGAGCACATTACCCAAAATTCATAATAATAACTGGTAAAATGAAGCTGTCCACATGTACACAATGATGAAAAACATACAGTCCTGAATTTCTCTCATTACAAATTCCCAAGTATACAATGCACAACAACACATTTTAAAAAAGGAATATTTCAGGAAAAAAAAGAAAAAAGGAAAAATAACTGTGCTTCTGCACATTACTAAATACTAGATAGGTCAAAAAGGAACTTCAAATAAAAGCGTATCTATTGCTATTTATAATTTCACCCAAAAGATGACAATGACTAGCCCAAAAGCAGAATGTAAGGCCAGCCTGATCATTCACTTCATCTGTAATGGAAATTTCCCTGGTTAGAAATTCTGACCAACTGAAAGGGGTGGGCTATCATACAAGGAAATGGAATATAAAACGAAGATTTTATCACCACAGATGCACCAACTTTTACCTGCTAAACCCTTAAAAGCTTACTTCGCTAGAGAGCAAAAGTAAATCTAAAAAAAGAGGATTACCTGGGCGGAACTGCTTCACCAGAACAAAGCACTGCCGAGAAGTATTAAAGATCAGGATTGACACACTGAGGAAGAAGGCAAAAAAAAAAATCAATGCTTTATGAAGGATTAATGCAGAATTATTTAACTTACATCTTGTGAATTTAACTACATAAATATATAGAAGATTTGTTACAAAAGCCACAATGCTACAAAACCCTTGTCAAAAAGCCATCAAGAGTGATATATAATGGGTCGTGTTCCCGAAGCCCCTGAGATTATCCAAAATTAAGTCACTTCAGATCAAAATGGTCTCCTGCCAAGCAAAGTAATCCTGCAACCAATCAATTCCTTCTCCCCAACAGAATAATGAAAAAAAAAATTGCCAAACTCCAGGAACATTGCTCCTAGGTAGCAATAATACGGAAAAAAGATTATTGCAAATAACATTTTCTTCCCTTATATCAGTCCCAGATTACATTTCGGAGCCAAAACCTTCTGTATAAGCAGTGTCTCCTATCACTGGATACTTGCTGAGCGTGGACCTTAAAATAGATACCATCCAAGTCCAATTTGGTACAAAATTAAACCAGAAACAGTTTCAACTGCTACCACATTCAATGGCTTAAAAATCACATTTCAATCTTTGCCCTGTCCTCTTTGATTGTTTGAGATACATGTCCAAAGGAAACCTGACAGTCTTTGAGTAATTGGCAATGCTCTGAAAGTATGGAATACTGATGTTCTCTGTTCACTTTAAAACTATACTCAGAATTTACTAGTTAAAAAAATGCAGACAAAAGTCTCTCCCCTTAGTTGGCAGCCCATTAGAATCTGCAAAAATAAGTGTACATTGTGCTCCTTACCATTTTAGTATTCTCTCATTTGTCATGCCGGCCTCACTGTATGCAACTGGAAAGTTAATTCATTATTCTATGAATTCTAAAATAGATTAGACCAACTATGGCGTATTTGCAGAGTTGAATCAAACTTTCAACTTCCCTTTTAAAGCAGCTGTATATTTATTTTCACTATTTGACTTAATAATGAAATCTCAAGCTGCCAGAGAAACTGCTACTTGATGATAATTAAAAATAATGTTAATGTTTATTATAACAATATATAAAAATCAAAACAGAAGGGAAAATCCCAGATGTTAACATTTGTATTCATGGTTGCTATTCTGAAAGACCTGTACTGCATACTGATGGCTTCCTGCCTAGGAGATGTCATTCGCAGGCAATTTTGAAGCAGAGGTTTTAGCCTTCAGAGAGGCTGGCGGAGAACATTCACTCTGTTTACCGGCATGGGGGTTCTTTCTGACCTAACACTAGAATATCTGGGAGTTGGAAAGAAATGAAATTATACCACAGCCTACAATGTTCTTTTTTTGTCCCCCCTTTGCATGACTGTCCTCCTCCCTAAAGCAGTACTGTCTGAGTGCAGACATTTCATTAAATAAAAGGGGAAAAGGAATTAACTGCTACTGAACCTTTGTTTTTTGCCTGTGGGCCTAAGAATCTGCACTGCCTGAAACTGGAGCTAGCAGTAGTCTAAACCTGAGATTAAAGAGAACAGTGGGGACTTACTGAAGCATACAGCTGTCCTTTACCTTTCTTTTAAATCCAGCCCCAATCTTTCACTTGGCTTGACTTCTTCAGCACATCTCATTAAATAACTCCTATCAACTCATTAAAAGCGGCTCAGCTATTAGACATTATTTTTTCCTAAGAGTCAATCATTTGAGATTTTTATGGAACAGATGGGAAAACTAAAAACAATCTGTCAGAATTAAGGAACAAGATCAAATTAAGCTGGAAAGGAGTAGCAGCAAGTTATTACAATTGTCTGCTTCTCACACCATCTTGAGATGAGAGGGTACAGATAAGGCACAAATCTGTAGAATTTTCTATTTAATTACTTCTAATTTTCTGAGAGACTGACAAATGATTTTGAACATAAATTTACATTTTTTAACAAACCACAACACACAAGTTCTAATATTTCTTGTCAGAGTTGGAAAGTCATGGAGAAGAAAGTTCAGAATTACACCTTCTTACAAGGAGTATGCCATTTGATATTTCCTATTCCACAAGAAACAATAGAACATGAAAAATTTCCACAGGTCACTAGGTCTGTAACTTCTGAAAACCCATCTGAAGCTGCATTCAGGACAGTTGTTTGGGTACAACAGAAAGGGCAAGACAGTTTAATTGATCTAGGCCAGGTTCAAGGCCAGGTTGGACAGAGCCTTGGGTGACACGGTTTAGTGGGAGGTGTCCCTGTCTATGGCAGGGGGCTGGAACTTGATGATCATAAGGTCCTTTCCAACCCTAACTATTCTATGATTCTATGATGCAGAGTGGATGAAACCCTAAGCTACTGCTTTGAATGGGTCTCCTTATTGCTGCAGCAATGCAAACAGGAGCAGCTGTTTGGTCTGGCCTCAAGATAAGAAAACGATTTATCTTCTGGAGTATTAAATCATCATACAGAGAACTCACTAAAAAATTATTTTGAGATTATTATTTTTGCATACGATATTAAAAAGGATTACTAAAAAAGCAGAGATCCAAATACATCTTTTGGTGATCATAGCACAGGATATTACAAAGGTATTTGAAGTTTCAAGGCACTTTCCTTTAAAACATTACAACCAAACTTATTTCAGATTATTATATACGCATCTATAAGCTTTAAAGTGATAACTAAAGATTAAACATATAAAATAAAACCCCAAAACATTCACAATGGCTTTTGGGAACATCTCCACAAATAAAAGATATAGAAGATAAACAAAGCCTAAGCTGTATGTTGGAGAAAAATCACAGAACCACTAGAACAGAAAAAAAAGCTCAGCCAAACTTCCTAAAAAAGGCAGGAATCCTAAACAAGATTTAATCTGAAATGGATATCAAAGCGCTGATGTAGCAACAGACTTCATATGCCCACATCTCAAAGAGGAGCACAAGACCGCTTTTTTTGTTATTTTTTTTACAAAGGAAAAGAATACTCAGAAATAAAAGGCTCACGATGGATCCAAAACTTGCCCCCATGCCTTCAAAACAAGCTTTAACACATCTGCACAAATGAAACAGTCTCACAGCTTAGACCTGACCTTTTCATTTTGGGTGGCAGATAATTACTTTTTACCATATTGCAGTTGTACTTCTTTGCTGGCTATTCCTCCAGCAGCTGACACAGGAAAACTGCTGGTGTAAAAGGAGAGGTCATCAATACAAATGCAATGCAATCGTGCCGTAGACCTGCAGCTGGGACTCAACAAGCACATGGCACAACTGCTGCATGCAGGTATTGCATTCGGTACCTGCCACTGCCAGTGGGCTTGCTGCCTCTGCCGGTAAGAGGCGGCTGAGAAGAAAACTCTTCAGACTGTGCTCTATGTGTCGTTTCAGAGCTATAATTTGTTTCTGTGAGACACAGATCAACTCAGACCAATGAAAGAGACTTAGCTCCTCCACACTGTGTATGTTGGTGGCTGCTTTAGGGACCACAGACGAACAGCAAGGTAACATATTAGGAGAAGACACAGGTTTGACTAGTGTCTTCCAAAGCTGGTGAAGATCACAGGCCTGCTCAGCCTTCAGCAAACCCCTCCTTGGCTTCCCCCTGCAGCAACTCTCACTCACTTTATACATAAAATAAATTACTATAATTAGAGAAGACATTTTCCCAAAGTAAGCATTCATGTAAACAGGTTACTGTGCAATAATGTAGAATACTGTTCCTTCTGTAAATACAGGGACAATTATGGTAGCCTTAAAATATTTTAAGACAGACGTACCTAAAATATCAGCAAGATGTATTTACAAAGATGAGATAATCTGTACTTGAGCTTTTATTGTATTCAAGTTTGCAGTTAAAAGTGTGCCTGGTCTTGGTGTCTATCACCATGTTTTCTTAAAGGGATTCCAACTCTTCAGTCAAGGATCTCATGTACCATTTAACCATTTAAACTTCAAAGAAAACCCTGACTGAAATAGGTATTAGGATTCTCTAATGGATATTTGGCTTTCCTAAAATGTCTAAGCCAGTGTGCAGAAATTACAAACAACTGACCTATGGACTCTTGCAACACAGGAGTCCAGAATCTTAACTCCTCCTCTACCTTTAAGATTCTCATTGAAAGAAAAGATATCCACCTGAATACAACCTTTGCAGCTGAAAACACCTCTCATAAGAGTTTAGAAAATTACTCTGTTGTGTTCTATTGGCCTAGAAAACCATTTTCACATTTTTTCCTTCCCCCAGCATAGTACAGCGCTGCATTTATTGAACTCACTAACTGATGCTTTATTACATTCTACCACAGCAGACATTTACATAGAAATACCACTACAACTTCACACACACAAACCTGAGAAAGGAAGGCTGCGTTTCTAAAAGCAGTGTAAAAACCTCAGTATCTGACCACACCAGCTATGAGGTAGGGGACAGATGAAAACTGACATCCTGTTAAAAATGTTCACACACATATGGATGAATGCAAAAGTTAGGGTTGGTTTTTTTTGCCAAAGCTATAGGAACATGTACTTCTAGAGTTGCAACATTTGCAAGAGGATTTTAGGGGGTGGGGATTAGGGTTTTTTGGTTTTGTTTTTGTTTTCTTTTTATTGTTGGGGGTTTTTTAATGTAGAAATGTAATTTCAAATTGCAGTAATCAATTTGGCAGTCTTCTATCCAGATGATTTGTCAGTTGTTGACCTGGGCTACAGTTAATCCACAAACAACTGCTAACACTTACTAATGGCTTTTCATGAGACAAACTGTTAAAACCCTTTATTAAATAAAGATTGACTCAGCCTTTCATTATTCTTAGATGTGCCCTTTATGCATACTTTACAAGGGTGAACTTGCAAAACTAAAAAATAATTCTATTAAAAATACTGTATAGTAATAGTGAAGAAAAGGACCAGATTCTCATGTGTTTCTGTGAATGAAATAGAGTCTCAAGGCTGAAGACGAGGATTTCTAATTATAATCTTGTACTAATACTATAGTATGCTAAGTAATCTTGTACTAATAGTACAGTATGCTAAGTAATTGATGAGGTAATATGGGCAGAAATTGACCTTTCTTTAATCAATGTAAGAGCTACTGAGGATCTCCATGTATCTAGCATGGGCATGCATGTGTCACACACAAACTGTGATCAGAATTTAATAATAGAAGATAAAGCTCCTAAAAAGAGACTGACATTAACATTGAAAGACAAGTCTCCCCAGCTATTAACCACAGACATTTCCACCTACTTTAAAAGGCTTAAATTTCTCTCAAAATTAGTTGAAAGTCTGTAATATTATTTGTGCTGCTTACAAATTATAATCTCAGCTGCACAGTGGAGGCTTCAGAAAGTAACATTATCTGATTGAGAAAAACACAATAAACAAACCAAATCAAAACATCAAAATCCCTCCAACACTGTCAGAGCCTGCAGTAATTCAGTTACCATTTTCAAACATGACAATGAAAAAAGAATGATGGATTCCAAAAAAGAAACAAAAAAAAAGGCATGCGGGAATAAAAACAAATAATTGACTCCATTGGTCCCCTGGATTCTCAACAGATATTTGGTATTAGAAATCCCTTTGATACAATGAGAAGAAAATAATCAAATGTAGTGCGCAACCACATAGGGAGATTTATTCATCTCGGTGGGAAAGTGTGTGAATATAGAATACACATATAATATTTTAGCCTATATGGCTCACAAGGTAGAAAATGTCAAGACATATGACTCAGTCATTCTGTTTTTAAAAAAAATTATTTAGGAGCCCTACAAATATTTTAGCTCTAAAGTATAAAATTGTTTTTCTTCTTTAAGTTATAGGAATTGGGCATTCTTTGTCCATAGTGTTGACAAATTAATCTTTCATATTGCTTTCCATGTCAAGATTACAATTCCAGTTTTTTTAAAAGATGTTTGAGAAACACCCCAGATCAGGACTAAAGCATATTAGTGAACAAGTGTCCTTTTCTTGTTCAAATCAGAAATGACTGTCTTTCAATTTTAAAGTGATAACCAAAAAAAAACCCCAAACTTTTCTGAAAGCTAACAATGAAAAGTAATTCTTTGTGAGGAGTCCTTCTTTTGGGGCAGTCTACTTCATCTTAAGTTATTTCAATGATACTTTTTTTGACCACGAGAAAGAATTGCATGTAGCCTCTATGTCACTTCTGTATTCAAACTAACCACCCTTTTCAGTTGAACACGTCCCTGAAAACTTCTAAAGTGGTATCCAAAGGGCTGTTGTCTTCCTTTTATCAAGCAGCACCTAGTATCTTAAGCCAGGGAAAAAAAGTCCCTTCGTTTTCAGAACAGACATGTAATAAAGCTGTACCCTTTGATTATTCCCCAGTGCAATTCCCTTAGTTTCCCAGAGCTTTAAGTATAATGCAGATAGTCCTGAGATTAAATGTGTGTGCTTGCACAATCTTTACTGGTTCATTTAAGTCTTCCTTCAAAGCATTTTACATTTTTCAAAGGCCAACACCAATCCAATTGGCTACTTAAAATGCAGCCTATTACAGAAGCAAAGCTATAAGCTCCTGACAAAAACATTTCAGCCTTTCATACTAATCACACATAAAGTGGATTTGGCAAAAGATAATTAGAGACTTCTAGAAGACTTCTGTATTCTGATAAAATTTGAACACTTTCTCCAATACAAAATAAATATTAAATACTAAGTAAAACCAGAATAAAGGTGAGACACATATGTTTCAGAAAATAAACACTACTTTGGAAAAAATCAAAAGGAAGATTCCTTTCAGTAGACTGAACTGCAGCAGGAAGTTGTCATGACACCATAAAACATGAAGCATTTGTTTGATTAATCATCAGACCAGCGGAAGAGTGAATTAAGCAGTGCTAACAAATTCATATACAGGCACTTTTAAAATACAATCTCTACTTGTAAAGCAGTAATTTGTACCCAACTAGAGAACATGATGCAGGATTTCTTTGGAATAAACAATCCTCCCAGCACCCTGTTTTCATATAACAAAGAAAAAAATAGAAAGTAAATTCAACTGCAAAATAAATGAGACATCAAAGCACATTGCTCTCAATAACATTCTTTAAGTGTCATATCTTGGCCTGTATCCCAGGATACCCTTGGAAATGACACACTGCATCTCAATGGGATTCTTTCAACAAAACATTTTAATAAATAAATTCAGGTTTTATCCTAACTTATTTGATTAAATAAAGCTTTGTGGGCATTATGTGCAACAGATGTCAGAGCCTGATGGGCTTTTGTTCCAGTTCCTAATTATTTGTGAAAATGCTGTTTATAAGTGCTATCAGATAGTAAGACCAATAAATAATCCATCTAAAAGGCATAAGTATGATTCCATTCTGAAATAGCAAAAATCAAAGTTTTAAAACAATATCAGGTTTTAAGGACAGCTCACAAAATAAAAAGCTTATGTGTTCTGCTCCAGCTAAAGTAAGGGACAAGCCAGCAACTTTCTTATCCACCAAAACCAAAATCTTAAGGCAATAATACCGGCAGTTGTTCACATTTTACCTAACTTTCAGATTTCTGTTTCAATTACTGTTTCAATAGTTTCTTCTTTACCAAGAGATATTTTCATATAAAATTCTAAAAATACGGGCACTCTGAACATAGAACATTTCCTAGCTTTCACAGGTTGATGAGAAACTTAACATAAGTCGGCAGTGTGCGCTCGCAGCCCAGAAAGCCAACCGTATCCTGGACTGCATCAAAAGCAGCGTGACCAGCAGGTCAAAGGAGGTGATCCTGCCCCTCTGCTCTTGTGAGACCTCACTTGGAGTATCATGTGCAGTTCTGGTGTCCTCAACATAAGAAGGCCATGGAACTGTTGGAACAAGTCCAGAGGAGGGCCAAGAGGATGACCAGGGGACTGGAGCACCTCCCGTGTGAAGACAGGCTGAGAAAGTTGGGGCTGTTCAGCCTGGAGAAGAGAAGGCTGT